>JAYRBT010000056.1:672873-699456 GCA_036023395.1 Myiotriccus ornatus | reverse complement strand
CCCTTCCCCCCTCCATTCCCCAGTCCCTTCCCCTCTCCATTCCCCATTCCCTTCCCGTCCCGTCCCAGTCCCGTCCCCTCTGTGGGCGTGGCCTCGCACCGCCCGTGGGCGTGGTCTCAGGGCGCGTCCTCCCTCCCCATTGGCCCCGCTTCCCCCTGGCCCCGCCCCCCGGCCCCGCCCCTCGCCCCCTCAGGCAGCCATGGCGGTCCGGCTGCTCCTGGCCCGGGCCCTGCGGCTGCTGCCGCGGTGCCGCCCGCCCTGCGCGCCCCGCGTCCACCCCCGCGCCGACCTCCGCACCGACCCCCGCGCCGACCTCCGCACCGACCCCCGCGCCGCCCCGCCGGCCTCGCCATGGCGGCCGTGGCTGTCCTGGCTGCCGGCCGCCGGCCGCCTCCTCCTGCGCGGCCCTGCGGTCGGGCTGGCGGCCGTGGCGCGGCGGGGGCCCGGCGGGGCCTGCCTGGCGCTGGCCATGGCGCTGGGGCTGGTGGAGCCACGCCTGGAGGAGCAGCGACGGGCCGAGGCGGCGTGCCGGCATATCCAGGTGGGGAGGGGGCGGCGGCGGGCCCGGGGATCCCGCTGGGGAGCGCCTGGGGCGCCCTCCGCGAAGGCGGGGGTGTCACTGCTGGGGAAGCCTCTCAGACACCCCTCGTGAAGGGGATGGGGGGGCCTCGTCTTAGGGAGACCCTCAGAAACGCCTCGTGAAGGGCACGGGGAGTTCCTCCTTTAAGGAGTCACCGCAGGCGCCCCCCATGAAGGGGATGGGGGTCCTTGCTCTGGGGAGCACTTTGGACACCCCCCATAAAGGGAAGGGTCCCGCTTCGGGGAGCCCCGTAGACAACCTCCATAAAGGGGAGGGGGGGGTCACTGCATTGGGGAGCCCCCCAAAAACAGCTCCCCATCTTCCCCCAAGGAGGTTGGAGAGTGCAGCTGTGAGCAGCCCTCAGGCACATCCCCCGAGGTGGGAACTGCTGGTAGCAGCCCCACAGGCACCTCTTCCTTCCCTGGAATAGGGTCCTGGAGAAGACTCTTGCTCAGCAGCCTCTTGACACCCTAAAGCAGGTACTGGTGGGGTCCCCACAAAGGGAGTAGGTCAGGGTCCTGCTGGTGGGAGTCTCGTGTCCCAGAACACTGGTGTTGACCCCCAGGATTGTCACCTCTCCCTGAGACAAACAGGGACCCCGCGGTGCTGGGCCAGGCTGTGCTGGCAGGGCACTGGTGACGGATGGTGCTGAACATATTTTCTGGGTAAAAATAGACCTTTGGTGCCCAGAGCCAGCTGTCACTTGCTCCACTGGCTGGCAGACACATTCCTGTGGAGGTTCTGCCTTTCCCTGAAATTTCTCAGGATGCTTTCTCTCCCCTGCTCTTACCAGGTAGTTCAATTTGCTGTCCCTGAATCTGTGTCCGTTTGTCCCATGACACGTCCCTGGGGTGGCCACAACCATGTTGGGGCTGTAGAGAAGTGCACTGGTTTGTATCAGTGCAGGTGACAGCTGGGGCACCCCCAGACCTGTGCTGAAACTCCGGAACAGCCTCCTGTGTTGTTGTCTTCTCACATCTCTTGGTTTTCTCCCTCCGTCATGAATTCACTCCTCCTCGACCTAACCAATCCTTGTACTTGGCTGCTAGAAAAGCTCAGGGCATTGTTTTTCCTGTTGTTGCTCTTATTTGGGTTTTCTTTTAAATGCTGTTTGCCTGATTTATTTATGGAGAGTGAGAAAAATGTAACAGTGCATCTCTTTTTAGAGTTTAGACAAGTTAGACTTGTCTTTACACAGCCACAGAATCATGGAATGGTTTGGTTTGGAGGGACCTTAAAGCTCTTCTCATTCCACCTTCTTCCACTATCCCATTTTACACCTTCCACTATCCCCGGTTGCTCCAAGCACCATCCCACCTGGCCTTGAACAATTCCAAGGATGGGGCAACCACAGCTTCTCTGGCCAAAATAAATTTATATTCTAGATTGGCAAATGAATCCCCCTCCTCATTCCTTTTTGTCCCTCAGAAAGGGCACCTTTGGAAAAGACTATTTTAGGAGTAGATTGTTCCAGACAAAAATACACGGTCTCCAAATTATCTTCCACCTGGATACAGTGATTTGAGCCCAGTGGTTAGAGCCTGATTGTGGCTTTCAGGTTGACCAACCCAACAGGATGTGTAATACCACCTAAACACTGAGTTCTCCCTCGCTGGGAAGTCTGGAATAACTGAGCATGTTTTTCTGTCCTTCTTCCTTTCAGACGGTGTTCGTCGGGAAGAACAAGCCTCAGAAGGATCCCCTGAGCTCCTTCCGCTGGCAAGGCTTCAAGCTGGAGGAATATCTCATCGGCCAACCCATCGGGAAGGGCTGCAGTGCCGCTGTGTATGAAGCAGCTATTCCTTTCTCTCCTGGTCCTCGGGAATGTGCGGAGAGCAGCCATCTCCCAGCAGTGCAGCCGGATCATGGCTCAGCTTCCCAGGCAGCTGAAGAGGAGCCTGTAGTGAAACACCAACCAAAAGGAGCTTTTCCCTTAGCTATCAAAATGATGTGGAATATTTCGGTAAGGAGTCAACTCCGAGTCCCTGCGTCTGTCACTGGGGAATTCTGGCTGGAATGTTTAATACTGGAGTGTTGAAAGCCCTAATTATGGAGCGCAGGATGAGTGTGTCACAACAAAGCTGTTGATAGGTGACACTGGAGACGTGGAGTGTGAGGAAGGAGTCCCCCAGAGCGAGGTAATTAGCATTCATCATCCTCTGGAACCAGCACTGAGAGCTCCTGCTGCTGGAATTGTTGAGTATGGAGGGGATGTTTTGGGAAGAAAAGGTCTAAGAATGGGAAAACCTATGATTTAGGAATTGGTGTTCTGTCAGTGTCAGCACAGAGATGGGGTTTCTTCCTGAAGAATCACAGGATAGGCAGTAACCTTCCTGCTGGGTCCCCTTGCCGTGAGGTGACTGGCCAAAATCTGCTCCGGTTTCCCACCCCATGTGACTGGTGATCCAACCCCTCAATGTGGCTATTCCACATTAAAAAAAAAAATCCACAGGGCTTTCCCTATTGGAGAGGTTTAGTGGCACTTGATGTGACAAGTGGATATTCCAAGAGAGTCTTCCAAAATGCCAACATCTGGAATCCACTGGACTCCAGAAGTATCCTGGCATTTAGCTGTGGGCTTTTCCACTTGGGTTTGGAAGTTGAAAGTGAGTGGGAAGGTGTAGCTCGGAGTGCAGACAGTTGAGGGTGCATTTGAAGTGACAAACAGATAATTTCTTCTGCAGGTAAAGGCCTTGCCACATCCTTTGGTGAATTCTTTAAGTAGTTAATTGCCTTCCCCGATTTTCAAGGGAGGGGAGCCCCTGGAATTTTGTCTCAGTGGATCCAGCTCCAGACACAGTGCCAGCTTAAGGATTGTCTGCTCTCAGCCTGCAGTGGATGATTTTGGAGCTTAAACCGACGTGGGGTGTGGTTGTTGTTGCAGGCTGGTTCCTCAAGTGAAGCCATCCTCGATGCCATGGGCCGAGAGCTCGTTCCAGCCACTGGAGTTGCTTTATCCGGGGAATACGGAGCTGTGTCCGGCCGCAGGTATGGACCCTGTGGAAATGGGGATGGTTCCCAAATGGTGATGGGCAAATTCTATCCATGGGTTAATTATGCACTGTTAGGAAGGTGGCCAGAGCTTTCTAGAACAGTTCCTGAAAGGAGATGAGCCCAGGGATTATTATTTGGTGTGCAGGGAATACCCACAGTTAACCTTTGTGGTCCAGAGGGTGTTGGAAGGGCATGCCAATACTTTGGGAGCATTTGGGGTCCTGCCAAGGGTCTGATGGGTGGCTGTGGCCAGGCACTTCCTGCCCAATGCCTTATTTTCTCTGTGTGTGAAATGTGTTGGTAGCTGCTGAGTCAAAGGCTGGAGGAGCCACTGATTAAAGATCATTTAAATATGCACCGTGGTGCTTTTTAATTGCAGAAATACCCACCTGCAGTAGGTAACAGTTTGAGTGTATTAAACATCAAGTGATTTCACTGTAATACAATTTGACTGTGAGATTTGAGAACTGGTTTGGTGTAAAATGGGTGCTGGGCGGGGAGGCTGAAACTGGGTTAGTGCAGGAAAACCAGTGAGAAGGAAAATGGAAATGACTCAGTTCCTGCTCTTTTGCCTGAGTGGGAAATGAACAAGCAGCATGAAGGTGGAAAATCTCATGGAAACTTTTAAATTACCTCAGGTTAGCTATCTTTTTGTTCAAAAATACATCTTTTTGTTCCATTTGAAACAATGGAGTCCACAGCCCAGATTGCCTGATTTAAATTTCAAATCCATCCCGGCTGCCAATACAAATGAATAATGAATGCTGTGCCCTGTGTGGTTGGCTGGGAATGCAACAGAGCAGCCAAAGGGGTATTTGACATTCAAGGGATGAGAGGTCTGTGTTGCAGATACAGACAGGTAACCTGCTTTTCATGGTAGTGAGAGCTTCCTGTCTGTGCCATAAAATAGAGGGTCTAAATTGATACTTCTGGTGTGAGGTTGACCTTATTTTGTGTCTACCAAAGTAATTGTGTTTGGATTTTTTCCTCTAGAGCTGTTGTAGCTCTTTTTGAATGGAAGAGCAGCCTCTGACTGGCTCTGACCTTGTTAGCAGTGTGGAAGGTTTTGTGGGGCTTGAGTAAAATGAAAGGCTGAGTGTTATGTGTAGGGTTTCTATCAAAGCTTCGTTTGCAGTGCTGGTTAAGCACCTGTATTTCCTGTGTGGCCATGGAATATGGAGAAATCCAGTTGCTACAGGAGAGCCCCTGTGAAGCCTTGGCTGGCTCAGTTTGCTGTGGTACATTCTGCAATCTAGAAAAGGTACTGGAAGCTGCTGTGGTGGATCCACTCGAGCTGCAGATGCTCTGCATCCACCTTGGAAATGCTGGGCCAAAGGTGCCACTTGGGAAATGGGTGATGAGGGCAGAGAGGCTGCTGCCCGTTTTCTTCCTCACTGAATGAATTCAGGATGTGAATGTCTGACTATTTGCTTAATGTGCAGTCCTGTAATCCACGCTGTGCAGCTTTAATCTCTCTCTGATGTGGTTTCCAGTGCTGAATAAATGTGTTTGCTCGCTGCTGTGGAACCCTTTGGTGGGGAGGATGTGCCATATTAATGGAAAAGTAATTCTAGAAATAACTGCAATGTGTCTGTGGTCTGTCAGAACTGACCAGGAGACTGATGCAGTCTGTGGTGTCTCTCCTTCCACACAGAAAACCAATCCTTGGGAGGAAGAAGTTGCAACCCCACCCAAATATAATCCAAGTGATCCGAGCATTCACATCCTCTGTCCCTTTGCTGCCTGGAGCCTTTGCTGACTATCCCGACATGCTTCCATTGAGCCTGAATCCCAGAGGGATCGGTCACAGCCGGACACTCTTCTTGGTGATGAAGAAGTAGGTGGAGAGAATCTGGTTAACGTGACTTGGGTACTCGGTGCTATGCAGGCCCCTGCAAAGCTTGGCCCTGGGCTGCTGCCAAAGAGCAGAGTATGCTCTTGGAAATGCCTCCCAGGACTGTTCCAAGTCCTTGAGATTCTAACTCTGCTTCCACAATGAACACAAACCGTTCTTTTTAATAATTACCCCAAATTAAAGTAAGAAATGTGGAGTTTGTCCCCATTCGCCTGCCCTCCTAAGCTTGAACTTCACCCTTAGTCTGAGCACGCTGCTAGAGATGGAGTAGAATCAGCAATGAGATGAGCCAACACTGAGGTTGAACTGCCAGTGATAAGCTTCCAGGATGCTAATTCCCAGTTTTTCCTTGTTCTGCCTAGTTACCCTTGCACACTGCGCCAGTACCTGCGGGAGAACACTCCGGATGTTCGCCTCTCCACAATGATGATTTTACAGCTCTTGGAAGGCGTGGACCATCTTGTTCGACATGGGGTCGCACACAGAGACCTCAAGTCTGACAACATCCTGGTTGAATTCGATTCTGGTACGTAGATCCCTGAGGATAAATGCCAGTTTATTCGCAGAAGGGATACAGTCGTGTGGGTATTCTCACCCAGCTGCATGTGGGGGGGGGGAAAAGCATCAAACCCTTTGAAGAATTTCAGGTTTAATTTTTAGTTTAGCATTTGGTGTCACTGCAGCAGTGGGGAAGTCATGGATCCTGTCTGTGCATGAGGTTTTGGATCATTAACATGGACACAGAGCATTGCTGAGGTGATGCGTTGCATGAGCACAGCCAGCGTTTACTGCAGCATCTGATAACGTCACATTTGGGATGCTGCAGGTGCCTTTGCTCCAGGCTATTGGCTCTGTCATCTCTCTCAAGCCAAACTGCACCTGTAGCCAGGTTAATTCTGCTGCACCCTGGGATGATGAAACATGGATTGGGAGCAAGGGGAATTGACTGTTACGGCCAAAAGCAGCTTTTTCTTGGGCTTGTTCTGTCAGCCTCTAACAGAGATTTTAATTACCTGAGCTCGTTTTCAGCATGATTGAGATTTAAATGGGCAGGAAGCAATAGCAGGCAGGTCTGTGGAAGAATTAGGTTGAAGAATATCAGGGAGAGACAAGAGAGTACTGGAATGCACCCTGCCTTCCCTGAGAGAGGGCACATGATATGGAGGATTCCCTCTTCCCCAGGGCTCAGGATTTAGAATCATAGAATGGCCTGGGTTGGATGGGGCCTTAAAGCTCATCTCATTCCAACCCCCCTGCCACGGGCAGGGACGCCTCTCACTAGACCATCTTGCTCTACTGAATCAACTATCTGGATGAGGGGATGGGAGTGCACCCTCAGCCAGTTTGCAAAGGACACCAAGCTGGGTGTTGATGTGATGTGGTGTTTAGTGCAGCCATGTCCTCCCAAACTGACCCCTAACTCTGCCAGCCCTGTGTTGTTCACAGTTGGCTGCCCCTGGCTGGTCATCACCGACTTCGGCTGCTGTCTGGCAGATGAAAAAGTTGGCCTGAGGCTGCCTTTCACCAGCTCCTACGTGGATCGGGGTGGCAATGGCTGCCTTATGGCACCAGAGGTAAGTCCCTCTGAAGTGGTGGTTTGTGGTGCTGCTTTTCTGCTTGTCCTGCTCTTGGGACTAAAAGTTTTGGCAGCATAGAAGGTCCGTGTCCTAACTTAAGTTAGGCTTGGTAAAACCTGAGCTGAGCACTGTCCAACACCTTGAGCTCTAACAGGTGAAACGTAATCAGTTGGTGTCTTTCCCCCAACATTTACTCTTCAGTTTTTATTCAGGCCCCTTCCTGTGCAACTATAAAGAATTATGTGCAGCAGTCCTTGTGTTGCAACAGTGGGTTTTGGCTGAAGTTCAAGGCGGTTGTGAAATTATTTACAGTTCCTTTTTATTTCTCTGATGATAACCCTAATAAAAGCCAAGACACCCTTAACTGCCTGCTGGACCTGGAGCAGCTTGCCGTGGTGTTGGTTGTTCATCTCCATGTCTCCTGTCTCCATAATTCCAGGAGGAAACAACCCTTGGGACTCAGAGAATGCCAGTCAGTGGCAACAACTAAAGCTTAGGTGCAACGTTCAAACTACTCCCAGCATCCCAGTGGGCTGAGCAGTGCCAGAGGCTTATTCCATGCCAATGGGGAATATGTACACTGGAGATCTCAATGGAACCCACCTTTGGTTTCAGTCTTTCAGTTCATTCCAGGGAAAATGCTGATTTGACCGTTGAAAATCAAATTTTAGCGCAGAGGCCACACTTGAGCTGTTTATTTGAGCATCCCCCTCTCCATGGCAGGTGATCACAGCGTCACCTGGTCCAGGCACAGTGATCAACTACAGCAAAGCTGATGCTTGGGCTGTTGGAGCGATTGCCTACGAAATCCTGGGCCTGGCCAATCCTTTCTATGGCCATGGGGACTCGACCCTGGAAAGCAGAAGTTACCAGGAGGACCAGCTGCCACTCCTGCCTGATCACGTGCCACTCGAGGTGAAGCAAGTGATAAAGATGCTGCTTCAGAGGGATCCCAACAAGGTAAGACACCGTTGTCCTCAAGATATGCCCTTTGGGAGTGTCATTTGTGGATCGTTTTGCCTTGGAGGGCTGAGGGCGCAGGAGTTGATCCAGATCTCACTGCAGCCTCCATAAGGGTCAAATCCCAAACAAAAAGTCTTTGCTGAAGAGCAGTGGTGCTGAATCATTTCAGGGATTTTAGCAGATGTTTGTGTCAGGACCAGACCTCCAACTGGGAGTTTCATTTAGCAGCCTGACACAAATCATCACAAAGAGCTTTTAGTTGACAGGGAGTTTTGTCAGTGCAGAGGGATCAGCTAACCTTCCCTCTCCCTCCTCTTGCAGAGGTTGTCTGCGAGAGTTGCTGCAAACGTGCTTCACCTGAGCCTCTGGGGTGACAGTGTTGTAGCATCCAGGACCCTGAAACCCGACCAGATGATCGCCTGGCTCCTCTGCCAATCTGCTGCCACCCTGCTCACCAACAGGCTGGTGGATAAAAGCCGGGTAGAAACCAAAATGAAGATGTGCTTTTTGGCAAACCTTGAGTTCGAAGACCTCTGGGCAGCAATATTCCTGTTGCTGGCCTGGAGAAGCCACTCTGGGTGAAGGAACCACCTGGAACACGAGCATCTCAGATAAATGGCACTTCCTAAAGGCACATAGGAACCTGTCCTTTCTGTCTGCCCAGAATCCTGTAGTGCTTTAGGGAACAAACTGCAGGCCTGTGTTTAAGAGCTTGAGTTTCCTCTAGCAAGTGCTAGCACACCCTGCTTTTCTCCCCCTGCTAGAGGAGATGCCTTTGCTTCCTTACTCTCTGGGTGGGAGGGTGTGTGGACCTTGCAGGTGTCCTGAGGTACGTGGTCGGTTTTGCTCCCATTTGGGAATTCTTTCTCGACTTGTGTGTTGAGTGGAGCAGGTTCCCTTTGAGATGAGGTGGGTGGGAGGAGGCACTGTCTGGCTGCACTTTACATGGAAATATCACAATTTTAACAACACTCTGAGAAAGCTGAGCTGACAAAGGGACGTGCAGTGTCTCCGTTCTCGGGGAAACCAGTGGTGGTCTGAGGCTGATATTCCTGTGAGCTGCAAAATGACAAGCCTGGAAGCTTCCTGGTGAGTTGCTGCCTGGTAACATGAGCGTCAGCAGCACTGAGTACCTCACAGCTGTACGCAGGATAGTGGAAGCACATCGTCCTCAAACCCCGCTTGTGTCTGTTCTTAACTGTTGTACTTGTGTGGTGACGCTGCTGCAGGGTCCAAGGCTGAGTCAGACTGTCCAATTAGGGATGGTGCTCCAAACAAAATGAGGCTGAGCAGCAGCACCTGCTTGAAGAGCTTAGTGTGATGCTCTGCTGTTTTACCTGCCTGTTTTTAATTCAGTCAAATAATATCCTTTGGTAGGGAGGACGGGAGAGATCAATCTTTGAATAACAACAGCCATGTTTATGAAACATCATTCGATTTTGTGTCTATAAATGTGTTGAGAGGAACTTGGGGACAAAGTTATTGACGCTTGTTGCACAATAAATTAAAGATAAAGCTCTGTGGCTGTGTGGGTTCTCTCAATCCATGGTGTCTTAAACAATTGTTCAGCTCTTTCTAGTGCTGACTGTGGAACACGGTATTTTATTCCAAGTGAGTTTCCCAAAGAGGAATGGATTTTGCTTGTGGATGTGCCTGTTTTGTGCTCTCCTGCATGGTATATCTCTGGCTGCTCTTGCAGTTTTCAGGTGGAATGACAGCAATGGCTGATTAATCATCACATGACAAGGTTCTGCCAGGGTTCTGCAGGCATTTCGATTCAGCAAAGAGGGAATCACAGAAAACTGAGCTCTTTGGGGAAAAAAGTTGCAAAAAAAGACCTTTGTAATATTGATCTAACCCAACCAACATGAGTGCTGCTTTTTCTTACAGTACTGAACCCTTGCAGTGTGCCTGTGCTGCCTTGGGTTTGTGTGTGCTCTCCCGTGAGCTCCGTGCCCAGGTCTGGCAGCGAGGCACGTTCCCTGGACACTGCCTCTGGAGCCTTTGGAAGAGTAAATACTGTCCCTGTGTGGTGGATCTCTGCTCTGAGCCCTCTTTCTGCTGTGAACATCATTCCCATGCCTTTCCCTCTCTCAGGTCTAGTCTCTACATGAGTAGGGAGCAGAATTAGGAGCTGGAACCATCTGATTTCAAGCTTGTTGGTGTTCGCCCAGCCAGGGTTTACTCTGTGCTGGTCAACTCCAGACACTGGAAACTTGCTTGCCCTGGCAATCATTTCGTCTCTGTCCTCAAAAACAGCCTAAAATGCTTGTCCCACAGCTTGTCCCTCTGGTCCTCAAATCCCTGTTAATGCTTCCCCTGTGCTTGCATTTTGTCCGCCCATGGTTCTGCTTAGCTCGGACTTTCCTTTTGTTTTCTTTCCCTCCTGCCTTCTGTTTTTATGATTCTTCAGCATTCTGGGTGCTTTTGTGAGGTGCAGGTTAAAAGTACAAGCTGTTAATGCTACAAATGCTGCCGTGCTGTCTGTGAATTGCCCGAGGGGAGCAAACTGGGACGTTTCCCAGCGCGTCGCCTCCTGCCCTGCCCTGCTAATCCCCGCAGGCTCTTGGCAGAGACGCTCAAGCCAAAGCCTCTCGCTGCCGTGTTTGCTCCTGGTGTTTGCCAGGACTGTGCCATTGGGAAAGGGGGTGGCTGGGCGGGATCTCTGCCCTTCCCTGGGCAGTGGGGTGTCCGACTGCACTTTGAACCCTGGAGGGAGGCTTGGTGGAGGTTGCTGGCTCTCTACCCACCCCTGGCACTGGAGTGGAGACGGAACTGGCTCTACAGCACCTCTCGCCGTGTTCCCTGTGGGATAGAGGGTAGGAGTCTGTGGAGCAGGATGAGGCACCTGCTCTGGGCTGGCTGCTTCCAACTGCGGCCCTGGCAAGCTGGGCCCTGGACTCGCAAGCTGGCTGTGACCACTTCAGTGGCTACCTCACCCTGCGGCCCATGGCTCCTGGCTCCTCTGGCCACCTCCAGCCTCTCACCCAGTGTGTCCAGGGGTTTCCTCCAGCCCCTGATCCTGGGCAGCAGGGCCCCTTGCCGCTGGGGCTCGCAGTTCAACGTGCCCCCCAGTGCCCTGCTCGTGGCCCGGCCCGTGGGGGTCTGCTCCATGATGAGACTCCCCGTGCAGGCGTCAGCGCAGGGACTGGACGTGGCGTTTGTCGGTGTCCCGCTGGATACAGGAACATCCAACCGGCCGGGAGCCAGGTAAGGGCGAGCCGTGCGGAGCTGGTGCTTCGCTCTGGCACAGCTCTCCTCTGCGGAGAGGAGCGCTGGGAGCTCTGCCCGCTGGCTTTTCCCAGCTGCGCCATTGCCCAGGTTCGGCCCACGTCAGATCCGCGCGGAGTCGGCCATGGTGAGGAGGTACAACGGCAGCACCGGGGCAGCGCCTTTCGACTCCCTGCGGGTCGCTGACATCGGGGACGTGAATGTGAACCTCTACAACCTGCCCGACAGCTGCCGCCTCATCCGAGAGGCCTACCGGGAGATCGTGGCCTCTGGCTGTGTGCCCCTCACCTTGGGTAAGGACCATGTGTGTCCCTGTCCTGCTGCTGCGTCCCTGCTCAGCTGAACTCCTTCTCCCTCCCAGCGTTCAATCCAAATGCAGCAGAGGGTGAGTGATGCATCCATCCCCTGTACGAGGTGTTGTGCTGTATCTTGGGTAAATGCACGGGCTCTCTGCTGGACTGACTGTTCTCTGATGCCTCTTTTAGGTCAAATGAGGATGGGTCAGTCTTGTAAATACAGTCAGTGATGTGTTTTTGGTGTCCTGCATATCCAGACCAGGACACATCCCTTGTGTCCTTCCAGTTGTGGGCATGCCTGGCTTTGCATGAGGCCTGTTTTGGGCACACATTCAAGTTTGCAGCTGTCACAGCTTGGCATCGCTAAAGGAAGAGAATGTGTAGAGTAATGAGGGGCAAATCACCAGTTACAGCATCCTCAGAAATGGATTAAGTGTCTATTTATAAGCCCAGTCAAGGGTCCTGCTCCACTGGCTGTCCCTGCTGGCAGTCCTGCATCTCTGGTCCTCCCCAGGAGGAAAGAGGAGAAAGGAAACAACCTGCACTCAGGAGCCTCAGGTATTCCTTCGGGAATGAAGCTCTGGAGTGTATAAATAAGTGCAGGATAAATGCAAGGAGGGAAAAAAATACCTGGGAACAAAGGTAATGAGTGCTGAGCAGCTCTTGCAGTGTGTTACCCCCTCTTCCCTGTCCTGCTGCAGGTGGAGATCACACCATAACCTACCCAATCCTGCAGGCCCTGGCAGCAAAGTAAGTTTTTAGCCTGGAGGTGTAAATTAAGGACCTGGGAAGCGCCTCGGGAGTGCCCCTGGTTTGCTGTCCCCGCCGTGGGCAGGGCCATTATGCATAGGGTGGGGACTAGCGTGTCCGCGCTGTCTGGAGCAGACACGGCCCCGTGGGCCTGGTGCACGTGGATGCTCACACGGACACCGGGGACACGGCCCTGGGGGAGAAGATCTACCACGGGACCCCGTTCCGGCGCTGCGTGGAGGAAGGGCTGCTGGATTGCAGCCGCGTGGTGCAGATCGGCATCCGAGGCTCCTCCTACGACCCCGACCCGTACGAGTACAGCCGGCAGCAGGTGAGGGGATCCACAGCCTGCTCTTCCTGCCGTGAATATTCCCCTGTCGTTAATCTTCCATGCCTTCAGCAGGCATATAATAAATGACAATAAAACACATGCATTATAATAATATAAGATATAATAAATATATATAACATAATAATAATTATAATTTTAGATAAGCTATATATTTTATAGGCTGTATATTCACAATGCTGTATAATATATAGTGTTATAAATATAATAGATTATATAGAAATACAGTAAGTATATTAATATATATAATTATATGCATATATTTATAATTTATGCTATAATTATAAATGCTATTTATTTATATTAATTTCTAGAAATTTCTATGTAATAATTTTTTATAACTTAAAAATTATATATTTTACAATATAATAGATATAGAAGATATAGATATATAAATAATATATAAATATGCAAATAATACGATATAAATACACATGTAAATATATAAATATATTTGATATAAATATACAGTAAATATATATTGATGAAGTAAATGCATAAATAAAATAAACGCATCTTTTGCATCTTGTCCCACATCAGTGGCTTGTCCCGCAGGACAAGTGTCAGCTGGGTAGAGAGTAAAAAAACGTGGAGAGGGAGTGGAAGGTGCTTGCAGGAGCAGCTCTGTAGCTCAGCCCTGGGGTGAGGGTTGATCCCACCAGAAATCCCCAGTGGTGCAGGGGATGCTCCTCTTTTCCCACCTTTCCCTGCGCAGGTGCCCGTGTGTCTGTGTCCCCGCAGGGTTTCCGGGTTGTCCCAGCTGAGGAGTGCTGGATGAAGTCCCTGGAGCCCCTGATGGGGGAGGTGAGGGCACAGATGGGGGACAAGCCCGTGTACATCAGCTTCGATATCGATGGATTAGACCCCGCGTATGCCCCGGGCACCGGGACCCCGGAGATAGCTGGGCTCACACCTGCACAGGTAAGGGGACTCCAGGGAATGCAGCTGCATTTCCCACTGGGAAAGGCGCGTTTTTGCTCCCAGGTTGTGCCACCAGCATGGCAAAGCAAAGGCTAAGGAAGGCCTGGGAGCGTTTCCTTGTCTTGATGAAGGAAGGGAAACGGGGAGCTGATGAGATTTGGTCTGTAGAGGATGGGTTTCCTTATATGAAAATGGGCAGAGCCCTGACTGGTCCACCAGATCAGATGCTTCTTGATCCCAAATCCAATTTTTTCCTAGGCTTTGGAGATTATTCGTGGCTGCAAAGGCCTGAATATAGTGGGGTGTGACCTCGTGGAAGTCGCACCAATGTACGACGTCTCTGGTGAGTCTAAGGATCCTTGAGAGTAAAAACATGTGCCTGGCACAGTCAGCCAGGGGTGAAAGCCATTGGATATTCATGGATTTTTTTCCCCTTGTTCTGTCTTTTAGGTAACACAGCCCTCCTGGGGGCAAACCTGCTGTTTGAGATGCTGTGTGTTCTCCCAGGAGTGAGGACACTCTGAGGGCAGTTCCTGCCTGCTCCAGGACAACGCTGCTCCATGTCCCCAGCCAGGCTTTCCATGCTCCCTTCCCCTCATCCAGCTGCAGCCAACATGGGCTTTGCAGCACATAATAAATGCCGTTTTCCACTGCTAAAGGTAATTTTAGGCTGAGAAGCTGTAGAGAGGGTAGATGGGTTTGAACACCCCATTTAACTGGGGTCTGGAGCTTTGAAATTGGGCTGGTAAAGGGACAGATGAGGCTAATAGTGTTTGGTCTCTGGAATTAACTCACCCAGCTTACAGGGCTCCTGGCAAAACTCACTGGCAAAGGGTTTCTCCCATTAGGATGTGCCAGCAAGACAATGGCTATAGAGGAAAGGAGGGGGGCAGAGGACATCTGGGGAGTGTAGAGGGATGTTTGACTGAAGTTCCTGCTGATGGAATAACCAGGAGTTTCCTATGGCAGGACTGGTTTAATTGCTCCTGGAATTTCTGAGCTGATGGGGAGGTGAGGTTAGTTTGTACATGGAAACACAAAGCCACCTCATCACACAGTAAAATAAGTTTATTTTGGTTGCGAACCTGTAATAGTCTTAAAACAAAATGACATCAGTGCCTGTTCACAAATACAAAACCAAACCAAAACAAACAAAAAAAAAAGAAAAGAAAAAAAAGACAAGTTTGCCAAATAAGTTAATTCCCCCCCTCCCAGTATCAAAAGTGCAAAATAGGTACCTAGTTTTCAGTCCTACTTGTCAAGCTGCGCTCGTGTGCTGGCTCCTGGTTGCTGTGGGTGAAGGGCAGAGACAGGGACAGGGAGGAGTTTGGGAACAAGCTCCACTCTGGGGCCTGTGTCCCTTCGCCTCAGCTCCCAGCACTGTGCCATTGCTTGGATCTCACTAGGACAGTGCACTAGGACCGAATTTCCTCAATCTTTGGATTATGAACCACCACGCATGGAACAGAATCACAGGGGTTAGGAAAGGATGGGGGGGTGAGGGCTCATGGCTGCTGAGAGTAGGGGCAGATCCCAGGATAAGCAGCTCTGACCCTGCTCTCCAAGACAGCAAACACCTGGAGCGCCACAGTGGCACTAAAACCTACTAAACCAGGGGTTAGAGCAGCTTGGCATTTGCTTCAACCCAGGAAAAAGGGTCTCCATAAAACAGAAACCAGGAGCTGTGCTCCCATCCAGCCGAACCCAGCAAGGGTGGACTGCTGCAAGCGCTCCTTCAACTCAACTCTGGCTGAAAGGGGAGGTTACCTGTGCTAAAAAGAAAAGAAAAACAAGGACTCTGGCAGAATTTGAAGGCTGTAAAGCCTTCTCTCCTTCCTTGGGGCAGGGCTGAATTCCCTTGCTGTAGCACAACTAGGCACTTTTTTTTCATGGGTTGAGGCTTTTCTACTGGTTTCTGACCAGATAAAGAGACAGCAGAGACCCAGACAGTATATTTTGCTTTTGCCAACATTAAAGAAGTTATGTGGAGCCTTCTGGTGGGCTAAAACCCATTCCAGCCACCTCCTGCATGAGAAAGCACAGGAGTGGACAGCAATCGCTCCAGCCAAGTGAATATGAAGTCTGGAAGCATCAGCCTGGTGTTTTGTTCCCCCTCTGCTCTCCTTCAGCAGTTTGTGTGCACCTCAGAGCCCCTGCGCAGGGAGAAGACCTCACCTTCCTTCCTTCATTCCTTCCCTCTGGTTTCTGGGGCACGGAGTCTGCTGGGCTGGAATTAATTACCCTCACGTGGGGTTGGTTGGTAGCCTTTATTTGAATTACATTTTACAGGGGTCTGAGGTACCTGTAGGGTTCAGAGCATACCAGTCTGCTCCCAGGACGGGAGGAATGCAGCGAGGCAAGGCTTTGAGAGCAAATAGGGCATGTAGGCAGTGCAATGACTTGAGCATTCCCTTCTTCCTATGGGATCAGCAGCTGGCTCAGAGGTTGGCAGTTATTCCTGCTGACTGCCTTCTCTGCTAAGATGGTCAGTCAGGTGGCAAGGGCTGAGTTTGGAATTAACACCATGTGCTCTGAGTGTTCTGTGTCAGGTTCAGAGCCCTGTAGCAAAGGCCACCTGCTCCCATCCCTGCACTTCAGCAGTCCTGGAGTCCTGATGGGATCCATGGGAGGAGACCTGGGGGACAGTGTCAGCCCCAGAGCAGCAAAAAGGAAGCACAAGCCTCACAGGATTTCAGTCCTGGCCACAAAGAGAAGCCCTGCTGCCTCCCTTGATTGCTAGAAGGTTAAGCAGCCACGAGGCTGCTGCTCATCCTCCCTCCACCTTACCCAGGGCTTTCCCAGCAGTGCTGAAGTGGCTGTTGGGGGCACTGCTACAGCAAAGCACCATCCAAACCCTGTTCTAGCCTCACACAGACTTACAACTTCCAGAAGACAAAAAAAAAAAAAATACCCAAGCAAACAAACACAAAGCCAAGGCAGCAGCCTGAGTGTGGAAAAATAGAGGTCTGGGGCGAGAAGGAAATGGGCAAGAGGTGGAAACGGGCGAGAGAGGCTGAAACCCAACATCTCAACCTCACGCCTAAACCAAAAGGAGCTTCACACACACGTGACGGTCTGATGATACAGCACTTCTGGGGCAACATTTCAAGAATACAGTCATTGAAGGATGAGGTTCCTTGATACAAAGGAAGGTTGGTTTGTACTACAGCTGGAAGGGTGTTTGGAAGGAGCCCAGGTGGACTCCCTGGCAGCTACGTAGAGGTTTTTTTACACACCTACTGGCTCACAGCAGCTCACGCCTACAATCTGAGGACGCAGGTAAAGTTATGGCTCTAGGATACATCGTCTAAAATCGACAGAAGCAGAAAAGGCATCTGAAAAAATCAACGTGACATTTAAATGGCTCAACACTTTGACAGTATTTACGGCCGTGCAAAACCCTTTTCCTTCCCGGTTACGGTTCAGCCGGTGAAGCTGCACGTGGAACTGGGACACGAGGAGCATGAAACATGCAGATCACCCACGAGCCCGCACCACAGGTGAGCCCCAGCTACAGGTTTGCTACGAGGGAGATGCTCCTGACCGGACTCTACATCACTTACCACGGGGAAAGCCGAGGAAGTACAACTGCCTGGTGGGAGGAGGCCTTTCGGAAGGGCAGGGCCTGGGAGGGTCTGCAGGGTCTTGCCAGTGTTACACCATGCACTGCACCATGGGCTAAGCACAGGGGGACGGGGAGAGAGAGAACCGCGACCCGACCTGCTCCACCGGCCGCGGCTGGTCCTGGCCGGGAGAAGTCACGGGGTTTTTCTTTGACCGAGGTAAAACAAGAGATGGAACAGGGACGACTCGGGAAGCAGATGTGGCAGGACGAGAAGGGAAAAACAGACTTCTTGGCTCTTGGGTAGGACGGCGTCCAAGCGCACGGCGGGTCAGTGGAGGGCACGTGGGTGCGCTTGGCTGCGCTCCCGGGCTCCGGGCGTGGGGAGATATGTTTTAGTCTCCGGCCCCAGGAGGGTTCACCTAAAACCTAAGGTCCATTCATCACGCTTGTTTGTGTGTTCCTGGAAAGAGCTGTCCCTTGTCATCTTCATAAAAAGTTTGTCCCTTAGAATCTCTGTAAAATCCCTCAGTCTAGTGCGGGCCACGAGGGGATATAGAACCTCTGTAAGGAACCCTCTAGGAGGCGTTCCATCCAAAAGGACAATTTGTGTAATTTGTTTTTAATGGATCTAGATCCCGGGCTGCAGGAGGGTTTCCCTCTGGCTTCCGCGTGTAGTGAGGCGTCGTAATCCTCGCACGATCCCAGGGTTCCCCCCTCGTCCCCTGATCTGTGAGGCTTAAAGAGGCAGAAGTATTTCTTGTGGCCGTTCAGAGCCAGGACGTAGCCCGTGTAGTCGCGCTCCAGGAAATGCTTGTCGTACTGGTTTGGGATGGGGGCCGCGTCCTGCGCAAACTCCAGCAGGTACTCCAGCCACTCTCGGTGCTTGTCCAGGCTGAGGAAGGAGAAGTGAAGAGAGCTGCTCCTGGGAAAAGAGCAGAGAAGACAGTGGGATTAGCATGTGTCCTGAGTAAGGCTGGATTCCTATGGACAGGTAAGGACTTGTCAGCAAGGGCAGGGCAGAGCAGTGTTGCTGCAGCTCCTTTTCTTGCACAGGTGACACTTGCCCAGTGTGCAGCACTGTTGTGCTCTCTGTTGAAACATGGGTACAGCCAAAGTGGCAGCAGCACCAGACCCGTGTAGCCACCATCACCGAGTGTGGCCAGGAAATGCCACTTGTTTTTTAACGGCTCATTGCCACAGATGAGCACAGAGGCTGCTTGCCAGAAATGTTTCCTCTTGGCAATGGAGCCGACCCTGCTCCTCCTGTGTCGCCAGAGCTGCCTCACACCAGTTGTTAACACAATAAAAGAAACCCAGGAGAGGCCCCAGCCTACCCTGTGAACGTGTAGACTTCCAGGGCGAACTTCTGGAGCAGGGGGGTTTTGGTTGAGTTGGACAGGATCAGGACGACGTTCATGTGGCCCGGCCGCAGGCGCACCAAGTTACTGGTGTAGTTGATGTCCGTTAGCTCAGTCACCTCAACAAAGCCCTTTTTGGGAATCCTGCTGCAGCAAAGCAGTGACTGAGTGAAATGGGAGCATGGGACCAGGAGCAACTGAGGATGGAGAAATCGTGACCATGTTCCCCAGCCCGTCCCCGAGCCACAACTGTGCCCAAAGCCAGTTTAATTGGTGCAACAGCCCAGTTTGGATCTTCCTCAATGAGTGGGCCAGACCTTCACCTTTTCCCCAAGCATGCTGTCTAGTGCAAACTAGGTGGGAACTGTTTAATAACCAAATTAATGTCACTTTGTCCTTGCTGGCTGGGTCCTGGCTCACACCGCTCCTCCCACCTCGCTGTGCCTCGCTGCTCTGCACAACAACTGCATTATGTCTGTGCAGCTCTGGCACTTCTCTGCTCTCCACTAACTGCCTGCACAGACACTCCCTGAGCAATGCTTCCACAGAAAATACTTCTGGAGAAATTAGAGGGAACCTGTTACTCTCTTTGCTGAAGCTCACGTCGTTCTTCTCTGTCTTTGCAGCGGTTTCTTCTTTCTCCGAGGGCGGAGAGTCCCTCGTGTCACTCGAATCACTGCAGAGGAAGGTGATTTTGTGTGTGTTTAAGGCCCTGGGTTGCACTGAGGAGCTACCCCTGAGGGCCTTTTGGTGTGCACTCACCTGAAAGCCTGAACAATAACGGTGCCAAAGAGAATGAAGAGCGCGGAGAAGAGCAAGGACAGCAGCGGCATCATTTCTCGCCTGAGGGGAAGATGTGCAAAGAGCAGTCTGGCCTGTGAGTTCACATTTTCTGCCTGAATTCCAGTCCCTGTCTACCTCAAATAACATGTGCTCTCCCCAGAAACTCAGCTTGTGTCTCAGGGTCTTAAAGACCATCAAGTTTTTGAGTGCTGTCCCGCTCCCGCCCAAAAGAGGAGGCTAAAAATGGATCTATTTTAAAATAAGGTGACAGGGAAGAAGTGAAAACCCACAATGGGTGCCCAGACTGTACCAGTTACTGTGAAACAAACTGTCCCAGCACTCTGAGATGTAGTCCAGCGTGGAGTAGAGCCATCGGATAAGGAACATCTGTTTGAAAAGAATGAAAAGCAAAAAACAAATGACAAACCCCCTATGCACAGCCCCAACAGGACTCCCACCCTGTAAAAACGAGCCCAACCCTGGGCCAAATCAGCTTCAGAGCATGCAGTGAGCTTCCTTCCATGA
Source organism: Myiotriccus ornatus (assembly GCA_036023395.1). Classification (NCBI taxonomy): domain Eukaryota; kingdom Metazoa; phylum Chordata; class Aves; order Passeriformes; family Tyrannidae; genus Myiotriccus; species Myiotriccus ornatus. The sequence goes on along the minus strand of JAYRBT010000056.1, from coordinate 679,709 downwards.
GCAAGAAGTCTTATAAGAGTCTTGCCTCGGTATTTTAAAATATAAATAATGCCTGTGAACAGCCATAATGGGACTGTCCACATCCATAACACAGATATCAGACAGCTGGAAAGGCCGTGGACTTACGGGAGCGAGCTCATCATTCAGGTCTGCCACGACAGTCTCTGATGACAGAAGGCCAGGGTCCGTCCTCAGCTGGTCCAGGAGATCCAGGAGGATGAAGTTGTCCTCCTTGCTGCCTTGCCAGGCCTCCTCCAAGGCTTTGTAGGCGATCTTCCCCGCGTTATTGCGTCTCTCCAGAATGACCACCTGGATGAGCCAAGAACGGGGCAGATGTTAAAGAGGAAGGGGCTTTTTTCTACACAGATGTTCTGTTTGAAACCACTGCCCGGAATTAGGTGTCAGATCAAGGTACAGTGTGATGTACGTTAAATGACAAGCTGAAAGAAGGGATTAAAAACAAAAGGAAACCCTCACAGCTGATCTTCCCCTGTACTTCTCCTCATCCATCAGCAAGGCGTCTGCAAACTCCGGCTGCCGTTCATTGTAGATGTACACAAACTTCAGTGTGTCTTTTGTGTTGGCCACAGCAAAAGTCAGAAAGGCCTCGTAAGCCTCAGCAAACTTCTCTCCTTCCCCGGTAAGCAAGACCACGCAGTGCCTGGGGGATACAACGAGATGGGGGATTAAGAGCTGTTCTGGACATTAGAGGAAATGACCACCCCCTTTCTGCTAGTCAAAATCATCCCAGTGACACTGTGGATACTGAGCATGATCCAATGCAGTCATTGCCCTTTTCCTTTAGAATCAAACCAAAGATGGCTTTAGGAGCAGCTCCAGAGCCTCAAATCAGGAGGACATGCCACTTACTTCCGCTGACGGTGAGACTTCTTGACGGGACACAGCTCCTGGAACAGCCTCTGGTTGGTGAGTCTGGCCACCATGAGGAACTTATTCTGAGAAAGGAAGTCATCAATGAGCTGCTTCTTCATCTCTCGTGCCTGGCAAGGACAAAGAAAGCAGAGGTCAGAACTGAGCAAGTGAGGAGAATAAAGCTGTTGGGTGTTCCTGTCTCAAGCTGGGGAAGGCTGCTGGCCATCGTGGTCCTCGCTGCAATCACCCGAGCTGTTGTGAGGCCCCAAGACTGGGAAGCTACCTCTGTCCACTCTCCTCAACAGGTCAGACACCAAAACTAGAGCCTGCCAAGCTTCCTCCCTCCAAACATTTGCTCTCTTTGTCTACTGAAGCCAGAGTTTATGCTGAGAACGAACGCTCTTTACTCCAAAACACACCACCGACCAACCTCTCATTGCCATCTCAGTCAGGAAACCTCCACTCCTGCTTCCCACAAGCTCTTGGAGAGGGCTCTGAGCGGTACCTGCACAACGTCAGCGGGCCGGTCGATGTGCTCCTTGAAGATCATCATGGTGGGACTGTAGACGTTGATGTTGTACTGACTGGACAACTCTTCGGTGCCTCGGAGTCCGACGTACACGTACCCAAAGGACAGGTAGTCCCGGTAGGCAAAGGCAGTCAGCTGGATAGGGAGAAATCCACAACATGTGTTTATGCTGGAGAGTGAACATTTTCTCCCCTGAGTGCCTCCCTTGTACTGCAAGAGGTACAAGCCCTTCCCCTCCTTTGCTGAACCAGGCTTTGAGTTCTCTTAGTCAACGTGCTGGGAGCCTCCATGGATCCACAGTTTTATTTACAGTCTGACATGGGGTTTCTCAGGAAAAGGGCTTTGCAATAACCCAAATCAGACATGGCACAAACGTCTCTCATTCCTAACAAAGGTTAGTATGCACCTGCATTGCTGCTACCTCCAAAACCCACCCACACCTTCACGTCCATGTAAGGTACATCCAGCCCAGGACAGGGAAATAGAGTCCTACCAAAGCTGATCACCTGGCCATGCCATTTCTGACCAACACGAATCACCCCGCTCTCCCAGACCCAGCCAGTGGTGTTTGGAGGCACTGGTTGACCTCTGCTCACGGCAATGATGCGTTTTCTTTTGGAACATCTGGATTCATAAACAAGTCAACTACACAGTGACAGAAATCACCTTGTACAATAATGGCACAACTGGCATATGATCGAACAGCAGGACGTGGGGCTTGTTGTCCTTCCTCCAGTCAGAGAGAAAGCGGATGTAGTTTTTATCTGTAATCTTTAAGCAGAACAGAAACGTCAGTTTAACCTCTGAGCCGCCAGGCAACGCTCCACCATGAGGTGTCTGAATGAGAACTGAGCCTGAAAAGGTGTCCATGTGTTGCAGAAAGCTGACTGTGGGTTGGTCTGTCCAAGAGGTATTCCTGACTAATGAATGAATTAAAACCATCACTCTCAACACACTCAACTCTCTTAGTTATTGCAGCCTCTGTTAATGCCATTCCAAGTCAATGCTGATGGCACAGCTGTTTGTTTGGACCATATTCTTTATATATCTATAACTATATATAATGGGAAGCCAAGGGTTAACAGGCACCTGTCAAACCTGAACTCCATCAAACCTGCTCTGGTACCTCTCTGACCTAGAGGAAGGAGATAAATGGCTCAGTTAGCTGTGGAAGAGAAAACAGACACCACTTTTGGGGTGAGAACTCCAGTACCCAGAGGACAACAAGTCAACTCTGCTGGGAAAGGCAGCCCTTGCTGAAGATCCCAAAAGAAAACAAGGTGAGGTGAACAAAATTGCAAGGAGGGGACAGGCAGGTGAGTGCACTGTGGGGGCTGACCTGGCCATGTCGCCCTGAAAGGAATGGTGGGTGCTTTGAGACTCCACCAAAAAGAACTGGGCAAGAGTGAAATGCAGGAATATTTTATCCATTAGGAAGTTTTACTTATAACTTTGAAAGGGCTCAAGCTGCCAGCTCCACTTTCAAAGGTCTGAATCAAAACTGGACAAAACAAACAACAGGTCGGTGCGTTTTAGGAGACACCACCTAGGAGTGGGCGAGTGGTCTTTAATCTGCTGGATGAAACACTGAGAAAGGAGAAGGGAAGTGAAATCCAGCAGGTTCCTAACCTAGGGATAACCTTGGTAGGGTCCTGGCAGCTGTGGGGTGTCACAGCTGGGGGGCAGTTGGCACTCAAACCCCGTGGTGTGACCATGCAGTAGCAAGGAGAAGCGGTGTGAACATTTCTAACAGCTCCAGGGTTTGGATCTTCATGATGCAGAGCAGCTCAGGGCCTGAATTAAACAGATTTGCCACCAGAACAGCCAAGGAGAGAGAAATCTCCAGGCAGGCAGGAGAAGCAGCGCGTGGCACTCCTGCTGGAATGTACCTTCTCGACAAGGTTCCCCGGCAGAAGGTTCTCCACGAATTGCCGCAGGTTTTCCCGAACGACAGCGTTGTGGAAGAAGGTTATTTTCCCGTTGATGAGCCCCAGCAGGGTGGGAGTGCTGTGGGCACCCAGGTGGTGGGCGAGGCGCCGCTCGTACCCTGCGTGCACGACGCCGATTCCCGCCCCTGGAAAAGGAGAGCAGCGGCCTCAGGTGATAAAGATCCCCAGCAAACCCAAATGCCCGGTGGAAAACTGACAACCTGCTCCCTTGCCCAGTGCCCTGGGGTTAGCAATGTTTGGGAAAGCATTAGGATAATCTCTGAGGAAACCTAAAGGTTACACAGAGTCCTGCAAAGCTGAAGGTCAACGCTGGATGCACACACAGCCTGATCCTTACCCAGCGCCTCCAATTCCTGAGCGACTTCCTTCCACACGGGCTCGATGTGGATGCAGCTGAAGCACCAGTCCGAGGTGATTTTGATGAGGTAAGGTTTCTTGAAACTGTCTGGCACGATTTCATTCATGTAGTGGGAAAAGTGCAGCAGATACTTCTCGTCCGAGGTGTCGCGTCTCTCGGAATTGAAAGGGAAGTGGAAGAAGGACTCATCGAAATAGAAGCCGTCATGGAAGCGGTGGAACTGGCGGTGCTGGTGCTGAGAGAAGCCCTGGCTTTCCCCAGCATCTCCATAGCGATCGAAGTTTGCCCTCTTTTCCTCGTTGGAGAGAATCTGGGAAGCAGATGATGGAAAAACCATGAGGGGGGCACTGCCCTGACCGTAATCCCTCAGTAAGTGACCGTGGCTGCGTAAGGAACGTGTGGGATAATACTCTGGAAAAGGGAACTATATCACTGACTCACTATGGTAAATAGGGATAAAAAAAAGCCGAAGCCCGAAGAAAAGGAGCCTCTAAATCCGGACTGTTGTACCCACTTCTGACACCAGCAGCTCCTTGGGACAGAACATCCCACACTGGGATTCTCTCCTTTCTGGATCAGCTTTTTCTGGTGTCTCTTTGAACCCAGAGGGTTTTCTCAGCACATCAGAAAGTGACAAAAATTTCACCAAGAAGCCAGGAGCCCCACAGAGAAACTGCATTTTTTTGGGGTAGGGAAATAAGGATTTACTTTTAGTTCCTTGGGCTCGGCTGCCACAAACTGGGGCAGCCCAATTTCCACAGCGATGTGCAAATAACTACTACTGAGAATAATTTGAGGTGACCAAAGCCCTGTGATGATTAATGTTGCTTACATCACCCCAAAATACTTTTATGTGCATGTGACACGGACAAGATGCTGCCCAGCCAGGCAGGGCTCAGTGAATACTCTCTCCTCCCTCCTCTGAGGGTTTTTAGCCAGAACAGGGCAGGCCTGTAGCAAAATATTTGCAGTAGAGGCCACGCTGGTGACTCCAGTGGCTCTGTCAACAAAGCTGAGCAACCTTTTTGGCTGGGTAGTGTCCACCTCTACAGGGTCAATCACCTTTACCTTTATGTAGCAATACACAGGAAAAGCACAGGAAAAATAAGGTCTCTTAATGCTAACAACAGCAGGAGTTTATAAGAAGCACGTGTTACCTCATAGGCCTTGCTAATCTGGATGAATTTGTCTTCTGCTCCTGGGTCCTTGTTTTTGTCAGGGTGCCTACGAGGCAAAACCAGAGGAAAAGGGGTCAGTGGTTCCCTGGAGGGCACAGGGAGCTGTCGGCCTCTGTTTGGAGGCGAGCAGAACATGGACAGTTACGATGTGCAGTGGCATCCCTGGGGCTGAGAGCAGATTTATACCCAGCACATGCTGTCCCTATCCAAACCCCATCCCAAAACGCAGCACTGGGATGCCTATGGACCTGTGCCTTTGTCTGATCCATCACCAACAGCCCAAGCCCAGGACAAGGGAGCACGCCTCTTTCCTAGCAATGGCTCCCTTGGCTGCTGCCCCACATATCTACTGGGTCCTTCCTTAAATCACCTCCTGCCACAGCCCTCGGGGATGTCTCACGCAAGACAACAGCTCTGGGTGAGGCTCTTCCCCCAGGCGATGCCTCAAGCCTGCCCCTCACCACGCACCACGGATGCAAGGGGTGTGACATTTGTGCACCTGACGCCTTTCCCTCCCACAGCACAGCGATTGGGTTGCCCTTGGACAGCGACATATCAAGCTAAGACTTAAACCCCAGTGTATTAAAAGTTCCCCTTTGAGTAAGGGAGAACTTTTTATCCCCACAGCCGGACTCTGGGAGAATTTCCCCCCCATAGTCAGACTCTAGGGGAACCTTTCCCCCTTGTAACCAGACTCTAGAAGAACTTTCCTCCCCGTAGCCAGACCCTGAGAGAATTTTTTCCTATAGCCAGACTCTGGAAGAACTTTTCCCCTCTGTAGTCAGACTCCAGGATTAACTTTTCCACCCACAGCCAGACTCTGGAAGAACTTTTCTCCCCATAGCCAGACTCCAAGAGAATATCTTCCCCCAAAGCTTGACTCTGGGAGAGTTTCCCCCCCAAAGCCAGACCCTGAAAGAACTTTCCCTCCTGTAGTCAAGACTCCAGGATAACTTATCCAGGCTCTGGGAGAACTTTCCCTCCCGCAGTCACACCCTAGGATAACTTTTCCCCCCTGTTGCCAGACTCTGGGAGAATATTCCCCCCATAGCCAGACCCTGGAAGAACTTTCCCCTCTGTGGTCAGACTCCAGGAGAATTTTTCCCCCCATAGCCAGACTCTGGAAGAACTTTCCCTCCCGTGGCCTGATTCTGGGATAACTTAGCCCCCAAGACCCAGCCTCCGGAGGGTTTTACAGCCCGGATGGCCGGCGCGGGGGGCACCTGCCCGGCTTCAGGAGCGGCGAGGGAGCCCCGGCGCTGCTCCCCGACCTCCCCCAGCGGGGCGAGGCAGCTCAGCATCCCCGCCGAGCATCCCCCGGGGGGGGAGCGGGGGCCGGACGGGGTAGGAAGGGGCAGCACGTACCACTCCCGGGCGAGCCGCTTGTAGGCCTTCTTGATGTCGGCCTGGCTGGAGCCGCGGCCGACCCCCAGCACGCGGTAGGGGTCGAAGTCTCCCGGCGCGGCCGCGGGCAGGGCCGGCGGCAGCAGGAGCAGCGGCAGCACCAGGAGCATCCAGGCGGCCCGTGCCGGCTCCATGTCCGGCGGAGGCAGCGGACGGGCCGCCCTTCCCCTCTCTCGCCGCCGCTTCCGGCGCGCCCGCCGTGCCCGCGGAGAGCCGGAGCTTCCGGGGACGCGGCCCGGGCAGCGCCGCCTCGGCCGGGGATGCTGCGGGGATGCTGCGGGGATGCTGCGGGGATGCGCCGGGGATGCTGCGGGGATGCGCCGGGGATGCTGCGGGGATGCGCCGGGGATGCGCCGGGGATGCGCCGGGGATGCGCCGGGGCTGGGTGCCGCGCTAGGGCCGGGGATGGCGGCGAGGGGGAGCCGGGGTGTTCGGCTGGAGAGGGGAGACCTCACTGCAGTCACAGCTTCCTGGGCAGGGGCAGAGGAGGGGCAGGACTGAGCTCTGCTCTGGGGGGACCAGGGACAGCCCCCAGGGAATGGCTG
>JAYRBT010000056.1:605229-633066 GCA_036023395.1 Myiotriccus ornatus | reverse complement strand
CCCCTCCTCTGCCCCTGCCCAGGCAGTTGGAACTGCAGGGAGGTCTCCCCTCAGTCTCCTCTTCTCCAGCTGAACACCCCAAGTGCCCTCAGTGTCCTCACAGGGCTTCAAATCAAGGCCCTTCCCCATCTCCAGTGTGATGTTTCCTCCTGGCCAGTGAGTGACGTGGGATTTAAATCCTAATTTTTCTTTGAAGCTTTTGAGGGTAAACAATCAATTATTTTGTCTCAAAGCAAGAAGAACAGCCTCGAACTGGCCCTCAGCCCTCACTCAAAAAGACCAGAGTCAGACCACTAAAATATTTTGCAATCACAAAATCACATCCTCGAGCCCAGGAAGGTCAGTTGTGTCAGGTGTGTCATGGCAGTGGAGGCATCTACATGGGAAATCCACACCATTACAACACCCCTGGGCAGTACCAGGCAGGACAGGAGGCATTTGCATAGGTTTTATTGCTGTTGCTACAACCCAGGTTAAACACTTGAACATATGAGGTTGTACAAACTATGGAATGTCGTCACCTACAGAGTACAGAGGAAGCCAATACAACAGTGGCCCTGTAAGGCAAGGTTTCCATGATTCCATGTGTTGATCAGAGAAGTGGAATTTTCTGGGAAAAGTCAGAGAACTGAGTTTGTGCATCGTGGATTTCTGTGGGCTTTCAGTGATGGCCTCTCTGCTCCAAACTGCAGCTGGTGAGCAGCACACAGAGTGAGAACACTGAGGCAACCAGAGAGAGGTGAGGCAGGTGTCTCATCCTCTCTGAGACATGTCCACTTCCAAGACTCTGTGTGGACAAGCAGCAGAAGGATGTTGCTCAGCAAGAGGATCCACACTGGTTATGGTGTGGGAGGACACACACTTTGGGGGGTGTCTGATTGTGCACAACTTTTTCCCTCTGCATTTCCATGCTCCCCAGCTCTTGCTACACTCTGCAGTTGGATATTCCCTTCAAGGCAGTCAGAGCTGTCTTGCCCTGACCCTCTGCTTTGCTTTCAGTTAAGGGCTGAGATCGTAGTATCTCTTAAATGTGGAGGGGCACTGAGGAGCCAGGACACCACGGCTGGTGGGACTCTTGACACTTGTGCCAGCCACTGTTCCCACCACAGGGATGTGCTGTTGGCCATTAACAACATGGAATTGTTGATTTACTCAGAGATCATTGAGTCCAACCACCCACCCAGCACTGTCACGTTCACCACCAAAACACGTCCCCAAGCGCCACACCCACACATGCATTGAAAACCTCCAGGGGTGGTGACTCCACCACTGCAGGTGCTCCTGTCCTCAGTGCAGAGCTGCCCAGGATGATGTCCTTTCCCTCAGCATCTTCGCTCACACCTGGGGACATTTGCAAACAGACACCCTGCCCAAAACACCCAGAAGGATTCCCGCGCATTTCTGTGGTTAAACACCACAGTCACACCCTTCCCTGTCCAGTTGGAATGTCCCAGCTTATGTTCACGTGGCCCTGCCCACAAAAGTGAGCTTCTATTTCTCCCCCGAGGTTCTACAACATCCTTGGTGTGACCACCACTTCTGCAGAAATCCATGGAGCCAAGACCACGTCGTTCTCTGCTCTTTTCACAGTTTCCTCCTTGTGACCTGGAGAAAAAAAAGAATCCCAGGGATCCCAAGCAGGGATCAGGTTGGTGCCATTTTTTAGCACATCAGGCTTTTGGCAAACCTAGGTAAGGGATCTTGCTCTGGGTAGATGGGCTCCTGAAAGGCCCTTGGACTGAAGAAGAGATATTTTCTGAGAGACACGGGGCATTTTCAGCCCTTTGATGATACCAGTTGACAACTACAGTGGTCGTCAAAGAGACAACAGAAGTGTGGACACTTCAGTGCTCAGCTTTTTTTTTATGGCATCCAAACACAATCCCCCCAGCACATTCCCACCTCTTTTTTGTGTTCTGCAGGCATCTCCAGCTGGCCTTTTGTGCATTTTTGGGGGTTGCCAGCCATGAAAGTCACTTCAGAAGTGGGAAGTCATTTTCGAAGCATTTGTTTGGCAAAAGAGTCATTTGCCACCACCTTTCCCTTTTAAATGGCTTCCCTGGAGCCACTCAGAGTCTGGTAAGACACAGATTTGGAGCCACCTCGCAGAAGAGGTGAGGGGAGCAGGGGGTGTTCAGCTGTAGAACACGGGCTTGCGGAGCACACGCACCACGTTGTACGTGTTCAACCCCGGCGCATCAAAGCCAGGGGACAAACCCTTGCGGTCAAAGGGGTAAAAGTTAAAGAGCTGCCCATTTTGGGTCTCCAGGGAGATGGAGGCAGAGCCCAGGTGCAGGACACATGGGAATTCCTTGTCAAAAACAACTTGGAAAACACGATCCTCCAGGTGGTGGAGCTTGATTGTCCGGTACTTCTCAGGAATCAGCTCTTCCACGTGAGGCCCAAACTGCTGCATGATCAGCACCCCACCAATGCCAACTTTGATCTCATAGAAAGTCAGGTTGGAATAGGTGTAGTAGCCAACATAAGGGACAGGGTTTGGGGGGGGCGCCACGCTCTTCTCTGCCTCCCTGAAAGCTGTCTCCATGGCCGGAACGAGATACTCGTAAGTCTGAGTCACCACATCCCCACCCTGAGGCCTGGGCCCTGCCATGAGCACAATGAAGCTCAGGCGGAGCTTGGGGATGAGAGAGAAGGTGGCTGAGTAGCCATCGAGGTCCCCGTCCTTCCTGACGACGTCGTAGCCCAGCTGCTCGTTGATCTCCCAGGGCGTGCCGGTCTTGTTGGCGAAGTAGTCCCTGGAGCACTTGAGCAGCGGGGTCAGCATGGTCTTCACGGTGTCGGGCTCCAGGAGCCGGCGGTGGTAGGTGCCCAGGAACACCATGGCCAGCTTGGCCAGGTCGGCAGCCGTGGAGTACATCTGCCCAGAGGGTCTGTACCAGCCCAGGTCGTAGAGCGGGGCCGGCTGGCGGCTGCCGTAGAAGCCCACGGCCATCTGCGAGCGGATGGGCGGCGTGAGGTCGAACCCCGTGTCCTCCATGCCCAGGCGGTCCAGGACGTGCTCCGAGACCCAGCGCTGGTACTGCCCGTCGGCCCCGTGCTCGGCCAGCACGTGGGCCAGCAGGGAGAAGGCCAGGTTGCTGTAGTGGCACCTGAGAAGGAGGAGGAAGATCTTGGGATCAGCTTCAAACCCGGTGCGGGTGGGACAAAACGGCGCCCGCGTTGGTTGTTTAGGGAGGGGATTGGCGTTTTAGGGAACGATGTGCCAAAGGGAGAGGAGAGATGAAGGCAGATACACTGTGGATGTGGATATGAAAAGATCTCGGTCGTTCAGGGAAGATTCAGGTTTTATGGAATGACATGGAGAGAGAGGGATAGTGGGGATGATGTCACAAAATTGTGATGTGGGTCTTATTTAGGGGAAAATCCACATTTTATGGAGTGGCCTGGTAAAGCGAGATGAAGGAGAGACAGGGTACAGTGTGGATGTGGATGTGGATATGGATATGAAAAAACAGTGGCTATGACCCTTATTTAGGGGAAAAAGCAGATTTTATGGAATCACGTGATTAAAAGAGAAGAGACATGAAGGAGAGACAGAGAAAAACTCTGCGCTGTTGCCTTGTTGTTCAATCAAGAAAGAGAAATATTTCACAGCAACATCAGCAGAATGATTGAACTCTGACGGACAGAAGGATCTGGGGATGAAACAGAAACACCCCTATATATTTGCATAACCTGACTTACTGTTTATAACAGTTCACAAAGAACACATCAATTCTTTTCAGAGCAAACGGAGAGTTCCAGGTGTTCCCTCAGAGGTCTCAAAATCCCAGGTAAGCCTCTTTGGGGATTGACTCTGGTATAATCACTTAAACACCTAAGCTACCTAAAGATGCTAAAAGCACTTAAAGAGCACTTAAAAGCCCACAAAGCAGCAACCAGCACAGTGAAGTCATTAGAGAAGTGCTTCAGTCTTTAATATCCATCAAGTGATTTAAGTCTTTACACTTGAATGAAGTTTAATGGCATGAAGACATGAATGAGCAGGGTTTTTTAAACACATTTTCAAAGTTCATTGTATTTTCAGCTTGGTTGTTTGTTTGGTTTTTTTTCAATTGTGTGAAGCCACACATCTCACTGAGGCCTATTTAGGTCAGAAATTTGGTACCACTTCAACCTTTTCCAGCCCGTCTGGCTGAATAAAAGCATAATGAGCATATATATTTATTACCATAAGAATAAATACATTCTGGATCTAAAATTTTATGTCTGAAATGGAGCTGAACTTCAACATAGAAAAATATATTAAAATGTCTGTGTCAATAAATGGGAAGTATGTCCAGGAACAGGGAGAGAGTTAAAACTGTCAACATTAAGTTGATATTTATTAAGTTATTAAGATGTTATGAGACTCTGAGGGGATGTCCCTGTGTATCTTCATGGGGAGCACAGTACAAAGATATCAATAGAGATAATACCAATAAAGATATAAAAATATCAAAAAAATCATGTTATTAAAGTGTTAAAATCCTTGAAGGAATATCTATTGTAGTCTCCTACATGATACGGGAAAGAATTCACAGAAGTGAAGGAACCTCTGAGCTTTCCTCCTTTGTGGCCATGGCAGGTCCTCAGCCACCCTGGACAAATTCTTTCAGGATGTAATTCTGTTCCCTGACCATTTTGCAGACTTGGAAAAATTTTCCCAAGTTAGTTGCAATCCTTTCCCTCACCTGATGTCCACTGGATCCTTTTTTTAAAGGAAGTTTAAAGTTTAAGGAAGTGTGGAAGTATCCAAGGCCAGGTTGGATGGGGCTTGGAGCAACCTGGTCTAGCAAAAGGGGGGTGGAACAATTTAATCTTTAAGGTCCATTCAAACCCAAACCATTCTGGGATTCTATGATTCCATGATATTTTTGAATGTTTGCAACTCGGGTAATGGACTTTTAACAGGCCATAGAAATGATAAAAAACATTCACAGACTTTATAGATAATTTAGAGACATACAGGTGACTACAGACTACGATTTTAACTGAAATCTGTGACATTTAAAACTGTTTAAACTAACATTTCCACTATAGAAAACCTGCACTTGGGGCCTATTGGACCCAACTATGGCAGTTTAACTCGCCTCATCTAGACTTGACAAAATGAAAAATAGAATTACAGAATATTCTGAGTTGGAAGGGACCCACAAAGATCATCAAGTCAGTTCCAGCCTCAGACAAGTGTGTGGGGAGGGGGCTGAAGCTCCCTTTGGGAATGTCTGTCCACTGGCCATGGAGATTGCAGGTGGGGCTGAGAGTGAAAAACACTCTCCTAAAAGCTCCTAAAATTAATCCATATGACCTGCTAAAGAGAGGAGAGATGAGGGTACAGTGTGGATATGGATATGGGTATGATAAAATAGTGGCTATGTCTCTTATTTAGGGGAAAATTCACATTTTATGGAATGACGTGGCAAAGAGAGGGGAAGGATGAAGGAGAGACAGGGATACCGTGTGAATATGGATGTGGAGATGACCAAAAGCTCGTAAATGAATCCATCTGACCTGGTTCCTGGATCAGCCACCAGCACATCATCCTTCAGGAGGGCCAGGGCGTCCTGCGTGTTGCCCTTCCACAGCAGGCTGGTGGATCTGAGCCTCCGGGGCAGACCTGTGCCAGGGGAGAGAGGTTAATTCCAGGGAAAGCACGGAAATGGTGAGTCTGGTGGAGAGGGAACAGAAAGCCAAGAGTCAGTGGTAAAGTGGAAGCAGCAATGGTGAACTCCTGTGCTTTGCAGACACAAAAGGACCTGTTCACACCAGGACCCTCAAACCTGGGGGATGTAAGTCCTACCCAGCATGAACTCGGGGTGCCACATCTCAGTGAAAACACCTCCATGAATGATCCAAAACCTCCTGTATCCCCAGGTGTGTTTTGGCTTGTTGGCTGTTGGGGAAATCCCTGCCCGTATTGCCGTGGGACTCTGTTCCTGTGATTGCAAAGGTGTGCAACAGCCATTTTTACCACGATTTCATTCTTTACACCTCACTTTCGAGGGCTTGAACTTCTCTGAATGGCTCCAGGCTTGGCCTAAACTATTTTTGTCTCCCCCCCCCCCATCTTTAGCAACATTTATTAAAGGGTTCTCAATGTAGGAAAAAACAAAGTTCTTTTCACTGTAGAAAATGATACTTTTTTTAACTTTTAGTTCCATACTGAGCATGGATTCTCTAAAATCTTCTGGCCAGTAGTTTTTAAATTGCCCCAGCTCCTCTGAACAGGATCTGTGGCTCACCAAGTCCAGAACTTGGATTATCCCTGGAGTGGAGTCCCTGTGGCTGTTTCCAGCTCACGTTGATGTAGAAGTGGGGAGGGAATTGGGAAGTGTTTGTGACAGAAAAGCAACTTGTAACAGTCTGCTCAGTGACCATGGGCTTAATCACAGAACTGTGGAATTGTTAGTGTTGAAAAAGCCCTCTAAGATGGAGTCCAACCATCAGCCCAGCACCAATCACCACCATGTCCACCACTAAACCATGTCCCCAGTGCCCCATCCACACACTGTTTGAACACTTCCAGGGATGGGGACTCCTCCATTGCCCTGGGCACCCTCTTCCAATGCTTTTCAAACTTTCCTGTGAAAATCCTTCTCCTAAAATCCAGCCTAAACCTTCCTTGGTGCAATGTGAGGGCTTTTCCTCCCCTCCTGAATCCTGGCAAAGCTGAAGGAGACCCCACTTTTTTTTGGAGCAGCCACTCTCGTTTTTCTTGGTTGGCCTGACCTTGGGGTTTGAGCTGCAATGAGAGCACTGTTTGTGCTCCTGGTCTGTGGTTGTTTGTGCAGCTGAATGACCAGGTAAGTGATGCACTTCCCAGGACACAATGGGATCCTTCATTTCCTCCTTGCTGCAAAGACAATGCTGGACCACGGGAGGGTTCCCCAGAGCCCTGACAGCAGTGCAGTGTCTCTCCTGAGGTTCATTAAGAATGATAAACCAGAGGATGTGTGAGCATAATATAACCCACAGTCACGGATTTATAGCTCATGGGCTGCTAATTGATGTGACAAGCACACTGTTAATAATTTACAATCTCATCCCATCCTGTCATTCAGATGTGCTTGAAAATCCTGGGCTTAACAAGCTGGAGCTTCCAACCAGAAATGTGCTGAGTGCTGAGGAGAAAGACCTTTGGAGTTCCTTTTGTAATATGCAACGGAGAAGAGCCCAGATAATGAGAATCTATTAGAGATCACTTTCCACTGGAAGAATTCAGATGAAAACCACTTTACAATTCAGATGAAAACCACTTTACAATGTGTCATGCAGTGGCTTTGATCCTGGTGCCAAGCAAAACCTATTCCTTTCTGGGGTTTTGACAGACAGCCAGTGTAATGTGGGACCTCAACATTCAACCCATTTGCAGTCGAGATTTTGAAACTCTGCTTTTGCTTCTAGTAAATTGTCAGGGTCTGAGGTGGTTGGTGTGTCCTGCTGGTGTGGTCTGAGAAATTTGGGCCAAAAAAAGGCATAGGATCTGAGCAAGGGCACAAATTCAGCACAGTGAGGGAAGCAATGGAGGGGCTGCATGGAACAAGAGACCAGGTGCACTTTTGACATGTTCTTCTCGCAACATTTCCAGGGTGCACTTCACACCTCACTGGGTGACAGGAGCCCTAATTTTAGGGCATTTATTCCAACCTGGAATAACGCAGAGGCTAAAGAGATGAGCCAAAATGCCACGCGAGATAACCGGCACAGTCTCTTTGGCCATTTTGGGATCTTCAGTCAAGTATTAGCAGCTTTATTTCCGAGAAAGGTTAAAGTTCTGAGTCCTGTGAGCTCCTTCCACCTCAATGTAACAGTTACCCAGTTCTGAAGTAGCAGCACATCAATTCTCCTCTGCCAACCAGTGCAGAGCCATGAATAGCTCAGGAATCCCGGATCAGGAGCCACGCTGGCAGCTAAATTTAGCTCATCAATCAAGGTCTTTCTATTCAAGGCAAAGAGGTTTGGTGCCTCTTTGACCCCCAACTCTACATCTCAGAAAAACCAGAGCACTCTGGGCTGGAGCACAAGGCGCTGTTATGCAATAAGAGCCTGGTTTCAAGATATTTCAGGAATAAGATGGTGAGATGCACCAGGAGAAAATATTGGGGGGTGTTGGGATATTTGGGGAATAAAATACTAGGATGTGGTGGCAACAGAATGATGCGATAAAATATGGCAGGAATAAAATATTGGGATATGTGACATGTAAAACCTTGGGATATGATGGGATTTAATGTTGGGAACATGCTGTGAATAAAGAACTGGGTTATGTGGGGAATAGAATACTTGGAATGAAATGCTGGGGTGTGTGTTGAATCCAACCCTGTGGTACCAAACTGTAAGGAATTTGAATCACTTTCCAGGGGAAAAGCAACCCCCCAGCCCACAGGGCAGCTTGGCCCCTTTCCTGGCAGGTGGCCCGGACAAGAGTTTCCTTTTAGCACTCCAGGAAGCTGCTCCCTGGAGTCCTTCTGACCTCTGGGAAGGGCACAGGAGCAGGGTCCATGCTGGGAAACAGCCTCTCAGGAGCCTTTTGTACCCCTGGAACTTGGGCTGTCGTGTCTGTGGGCTCTGAGGTGGCCCAGAGCCGGGCTGTCTCACCTGAGAGCTGACTGGCCATCCTGCGCAGGGTGACGGGCGATGGCTTCGGTGGCGTCGAGCCCTTCTCCAGAAACACCAGCCCATCTGCTGTGTATCTCTGCTCTGAGTCCTTCAGCCTGCCCAGGGGGTTCTTAATGACAAAGTTCTGGGCGTAACGCTCCAAGGGGTCATCCAGAGACGTGACCTTGCCTTCCTCCCACATCTTGTACAGCATAATGGTGGGGAAGATCTTGGAGACGCTGGCGATTCTGCGAGGGGACAAACACGTAGGGAAATCAAACTTTAAGAAGCTCATGAATCAAGAGGGAAGATGGTCAGCACATGAGATCACCGTAGCTTTCACAGCACCAAGGCTGACAGAGGTCAGGGAGGGTTTGGATGATCCTCAGGGCACAGGGTGTGACTCCTGGGGATGGGCATGTGCAGAGCTGAGGATTGGACTGGATGATCCTTTTGGGTCCCTTCCAACTCAGCATATTCCGTGATTCTGTGACACCTTTGCCCGTTCCAAAGGGAAGGGTTAAAATCCAGGTAAGAAGCTTGAATTAATATCCTTAAATCTGAACCTTTATTGACAGACAACCTCTGTCTGTGCCCAGCAGTGCAGTGGCTGCAGATCTTTTCCCAGTCACTTAGCATTCATAAAATTACCTATTTTGTCAATGATTGGTTAGTAAATACCATAAAGGAAGGGTAGGCACTGATCTCTGCTCTGTGAGGACCAGGGACAGGCCAGGGAACGGCCTGGAGTTGCGTCAGGGCAGGGTCAGGTTCTCAAGAAAAGGATCTCAGGAAAAGGTTGTTCCCCCAGAGGGTGGTTGGCACTGAACAGGCTCCCCAGGGCAGTGGGCACAGCCCCAAGGCTGCCAGAGCTCCAGGAGGGTTTGGCTGATCCTCTGGGGCACAGGGTGTGACTCCTGGGAATGGTCCTGTGCAGGGCTGAGGGTTGGACTGGATGCTCCCTGTCATCTCAGCACATTCTGTGATTTTGTGACAAAATCTTGCTGGCAGTTCACTGGAATTTTATGGTTAAAATCACAGAATTACGGAATCCTTTAGGGTAGAAAAGCCCTGTAAGATCATTAAGCCTCACCATTTACCCAGGGCCACCCCTAAACCTTGTCCCCAAATGCCAAATTTGCACGTTTGGAGCCGCCTCCGTCCTGTCCCTGTGGCGCAACCGGGCAGCGCGTTCGGCTGTTAACCGAGAGGCTGGTGGTTCGAGCCCACCCGGGGACGTGGACATGATTCCAGGGATATGGTTCCAGAGGCTGGAACTACACCTTCGGCGTTCCTTCCAACTCAAACCATCTAATGGTTCTGGGAGGAAAAATAGCAGGAGGTCATTTTAACCATTATTACAGATGGGGAAGAAACAGGTGATCGGAAACTTTCCAAAATTTTTTATTCCGAGGACAAAATTTGATAGTCAGGGTGCAGCCCGTGTGTTTCATAGATAACACAGATGGAATTCACTGAAAATAGATCTTTAAAGGAAAATCTTTTTTGTTGTTGTTTTGTTTTAGCACACACTAAGAGCTTGATTCTATATTCACCTAAAAAATAACAGCCAATATGACACTGGGAGGATGAATAAGTGTACAGGTCTATTTTATGTATAGTAGAAACTCTCCCCAGCCCCGAAATTTTTCCTGGGATATTATTATTATTATTATTGCTTTAATTAATATTTTAACCCTCTGGCCCTGTCTCCTCTCTGTCCTCTTTTTTCAGTAATTGTGCCAGTTTTCAGCCTTCAGATTTGTTCACTAGGCCTCCTCAAAATATGGAGCCACTCCTATGAATGTTTTCAGGTTCTTCAGGATGGTCATTTAAAACATTATCAGATCAAATTAAGAAAAAAAAAATCAATAAATACATCCTAAGTAACTCATTAAACCATCAGCAAGTGATAATTTGGGGATTTGACTGAAGCATCGTCTCACAAAGTTTCAAGAGAGGTTCCTGCAGGGAACATGGCAGTGGCTCTATTCCCAGAGATCAGATCTCCATGTGTGGATGTGCCCTTTCCTGGCTCCCTGCCTGTGCCAGGGGTACATTTTTCTGCCTTTTCCTGGTTCTCTGCCTGTGCCAGGGCTCTCACCTGTAAATGGTGTATTCATTGGGCATGGCCGAGGAGGGGTCAGAGATGTTCTTCTTCCCAAAGTTTCCTGTCCAGAGCACTGTGTCATTGTAGATGACGATGGCAGACATGGCTGGGAGCCCTGAGCTGTGCATCTTCTGCCTTAGCATCAAATCCACCTGGAGAACAAGGGGAGACCAGGAATTCCCAAATGAAGACTCTTACAATGCATCCAGTCTGTATCAGACCACCAGCCCTCCTCACTCCTGAGCACTCTGGAGGGGTTCTATGAAATGTGTTTTGTCACAAGAAAATATTTTAATTGTTTAACAGTTTCTTAGAATTGCTTATGTTGAATCCAGTGTTTTCCTTTTGGTCTACATGTTGAAGAACTTGTTGCTCATCCTTGTAATATTTAAGATTAAAACCAAATACCAACACGTAATAACTGTCAATTCTTCCTTTTTAAATTGTACCCTGCACATCTGTACTCTGCACTAGTATTTTAGAGTCACAGATGTACAAGAAGAAGACTTTGCAAATATCCCACGAGACTTTTCACTCCATGAATCACCAGACCTTCCAAGGGACAAGTGCTCATGTTTCTCCATCACAGCTTTCCCTCTGGGTAAGAGAACTGCTCGTTGACCTGTCCTGAGTGTTCACTGAAGGAGTTTCATACACCCATTTCCAGGTTCACGCGTTCTCCGCCTCCTTGATCCCACACCTCCTTCCCAGAGATGCTCAAAGGCAAATGGCACATTCCCCCCCCTCTACCCCTGCAGGAGAGCAGCCACGAGGCTCCCTCTGTTCCCTTCTCCCCACAGACCTTCTCCAGGGCATCCTTCAGGATGGGGATGGGGTGGTCCAGCGGGACGGGCTCAGGGTAGCGGGGACACATCTGCACAGACTCTGATCTCACTTCCATCACAGAAGGGCCTGGAAAACATTGCAGAGGGAGCACAGGTGACTTCAACAATCACACTGGCAAGGTTTAATCTCACTGCAATTTTGCTGGGTGAGAGTGGGGTGAAAGGGTTTTATTGGTGTCCCAAATTTCTGTGCCAAACTACGAGCGAGGTTCAAGTAGAGTACTCACCGGGCTCCACCTTGGGGAGGCTGTACTGCCACAGGAAGCAGCCTGTCATTGCCACAGACAGCAGGAAGAGGAAGACAACCAAGACATGGATCCACTTCACCTCCATAGCAGTGAGTTTGAGGAAGCTCCGGCTGCTGGGAGCCTTCTGCAAGCAGAAAAGGAGTCAGAGAGAGAAAAAAACACCTCTCCTGCATTACAGCTGGTGGGAGAGGCCCAGTGCACCAGAGAATAAAGCTGCTGAAGGGACATGGATTGATTTGAGCCCCCTGGTCCAGTGGAAGGATAGAATGAGATGGGTTTTAAGGTCCTTTCCAACCCAAACCAGTCCGGGATTCTGGGATAATTCAGCACCAGAGCTGGGCATACCAGCCCATGCTGGGATAACTGGAACCAGAGATGACTTTCTTGCCTTTCAGTGAAGCTGGCAAGCCTTACCTTGTGGGTTCTTGTAGAAGAACACAACTACTCCTTCTGCCTTCCCCCTCCCTGCAGGTGAACACCCATCAGACAGGATTTTCGGATACAGCTCTCAGTTCCTCCCTTCTCAACCATCAGGACTTATTCCTGGATATCTTTCCAGCCCCTTTTTTTTTCCAGAGTCAGCATCTGTTCATGGCAGCCACCAGCCAGATCATCTGAGTGGATCGAGGTTTTCTAGATGAATGACGGATTTTTTTCTCCATTTGCTGCCCTCACCCTTCTATGTTGGGCCCGTAAATCCCGTCCTATCACGTACCATCTGCAAGCTTGGCGTTTACAGATGCCATGTTTTGGGGAAAGGGGCTGATATTTTGAGTGTGTGCAGCTCTCACAACACTGGAGACCGTCCAGGTTGGGGAGAGAACCAGATAAATGTTGAAGAAAAACAAGGAACAGATGACAAACGAGGAGGTGCCTGAGCCTGGGCTGAGCTCCTTCACTGCCTGCAGGAGGTCAGGAGGGTGCTTTTGAAAGTTTGGCAATTAATGTTACAAAACATATGGACTGCCATTTGCGTCCAATATGGTCCACATTCCAAAGCTGTTTCAGGTTGTCTGGACTCACTTGTAGGATAGACAGATTGAAATATTCCCTTTAGATTTCCACATGGCCCTTTTCTTTTTCCCTTTTTTTTTTTTTTTTTAGATTCAGGAGGGTTCAGGCAAAAGCTTCTGCAAATCAGCTGAGCCTTGTCAGTCCCAACCAGGGAATTCCAGACTCCCCCAAGGCTCTGTGGCTCAGGAAGGATCCAGCTGCATTTTCCAGCCCCTGGTGAAACTCTAGGCTGCACTTCCTGCACGGTAACAAGAATACATCACAATTCTTCCTGAAGTTTTTCAGCCTGTTCAGACATTCCCAAGGGAATTTCTGAAGGCAGGTTCTTCCATAACACGATTAAAGCTTCAAGGGTGGCTTTAAGACCACGCAGGTACCTGCAGCCGACCCCCACCTGAGCCTGCCAGAGCACACGAGATCCATGTCCCACCTTGTGATGTGTTTCTAAGCAGGGCAATGCCATTTTAGCACCAAACCCATTTTTGTTTGGATGTCCTAACCTCCTGAAGCGCCTCAGTAGGCAGGAGATCACCCTGCTCCAGGAGGAGCCTGTGTGTTGAGATCTCTTTAATCCCCCACCCTGGCAGGGTTCAAGGATGTCACCTAGAGCTGCTTTCCTGCAGCAAAGAGTGGCACAGGGCCCTCTTTGCCCCGTAGTGGTCATGGGATGGCTTTTTTCAGGTTCAGTGCCATCACAATAACATGATTCCCCCACCTATTCTCTCTGTTTTTCTGCCTCTTCCCTCGTGTCACTGAGAAACCCCAGTTTCTGGGTCCCTCAGAGCAGAGTGAAAGGAAATACATTTTCTGGTATATTCCTCGTCTCGTAGATTCCAGATTCCTTGGATCACTAACTGAGGACCCAAAGATACCAACACTGAGCTCATCCTTTAGTCCAAACATCCTACAGTCCAATCTCCCCTTCACCTCTTTTGGGTCATGAGTGCCCTGAATGGCTCTTTTTCATTTTTTGCCCTATAGTTTAGTGGGAATGCAGAGAAACCCTGACAGTGCCATGGACTAGAGACATGGATCTCTCCTTTGTTGGTGGGACACCAGATACCCAAAAGCGTGAGAAATATTCATCCCCCGCTCAGGAGATGCTCTAACCTCTAAACCAAATTTCAGGAAAAACACCACTGTTTCCCCGTACCAGGAAGATTTTGAGGGAAGCAGATGGATAAATCCCTATAAACAGACTCCTCACACCTCCCACTCCAGGGCCTGTCTGCTCTCACCTCCCTCTCGGCTGGTTTTGTGTTGCTCAGTGACCGTCTCTGCTCTCACACAGCCACAGCCGGGCAGAGGGGGGTGAGAGGAGGCTTTTGAGCACTCAAACACATGCAAATAAATGCAAATACATGCAGAACAAGCTCACACGGCTCCCCAGGGGGTAGGTTGTCAGCATGATACATTTTTTTTCCCCCTGAGCTTTGAAAAGTTAGGACGGGGAGGGTGAAGTATTTGAGATTCCCACGGGCCACCCAGGTGCACTGTCCACCCACTGTGGGCCAGTCGGTCCAGGAATACCCCAACCCTGGTCAGGGAGATGAAGAAGAACCCCAGCCCCCTTACATACCAGCAGCAGGAGTGTCTTAATCCCA
Source organism: Myiotriccus ornatus (assembly GCA_036023395.1). Lineage (NCBI taxonomy): Eukaryota > Metazoa > Chordata > Aves > Passeriformes > Tyrannidae > Myiotriccus > Myiotriccus ornatus. The sequence continues at coordinate 618,641 of JAYRBT010000056.1, read as the reverse complement.
AAGGCTGTTGTTGTCCCACGTCCAGGGGTGTGAGGAACAAAACGACCCCGCTCCGCCCCGGGCAGGGGGGAGCACGGGGTGCCACCATCCTCTAAATTCACCCGCGGGTCACTGGAGGTGCTGCTCGGTCACGGCGGCAGGGTTTAGCTTCCCAAAAGTCCCGCTCCGGGTCTCCCCGTCCATTGGAGCCATCCAAGCCCTCCCGAGGGTGCTGGTGAACCCCACCCCGGGCAGGGGGATTAAGGGATGGGGACGGGGGGGACGGACACAGAATGGCGTTTGCACTCAGGAAAGTGCCCGAGGGATTGGATGTTAATTCTCCCTAATGCTTCTGTGTCATGTGTGTGAATCACGGCTGCAACCAGGAGGGCTTCACCATCTATTTATAGCCCTTTCATCTCCTGCTGACATCGGAACATGAGGCGATTAAGCGGGAGAGGGACAGTCCCTAAGAAGCTCCGGGGCTGGACAGGGCAGGTTGGGCTGCTCGGGGAAGGGGAGGTGGGGAGATAAACCGGGAGTTCAGGCACCCTCTGGGCTTAATCCTGAGCAGCCTCCCGGAGCTCCCTCGCAGTGACACCCAAGGGAGTCATTCCCAGCTCACCGGACGCAACTGGGGTTTCTTTCCTTTTGGATCTGGAGGATGGTGGGGGGTTATGAACTGCACGAGGGGAGCCTTACCCGCAGTGGTAACCCCTCCATGGCCGCTCAGGACTCTCTTCTCATCCCCCGTCCTGCCTGTCTGCACAAACAAAAGGCTCATAAACCCTCTGATGAAGAGAAACCAACAGTTAGTGCAGGAAAAAAAAGCAGAGGGAAGTCCAGGGTAACAAAGCCCAGCTCGGGTAGGCAGAAGAGCAGGGAGGGGCTGGTTTTTGGGTAGGGAGATGAGGGTTGGATTGAGGTGATTTTCCAGCCCAAATCACAATAACCATATGAGGTAAGTCCTCAGTAACACCTTCCTTTTCTCTCCCTCTGGTTTGGAGGCACCTTGTATTTACCCCCGAAGAACCACTTGACTCCTTGGGTGATTTAAGAGCCATTCCCAGCTCTCCGAGGGCCCAGCATCAGAAATGGTCCCTTTCTTCCCCCTTCAAAGAACCACTTGACTCCTGGACTCCCCTGGGGCCATTCCCATCTCCCTGAGGGCACTGCCCAGTCCCCTCAGGAGGTGTCCCCTGTCTTCCCAGGCTGGGCAGTACAATGTGGCACAGGTTTCTCATTTCCCAGGGCCATCCTCACCCTACCTCCAAACACAAGGAACTGGAGCTTTGGGACCTTCAGGACCGTCACATTTTCACTGTGCCTGCTCCACAGGGTCCTTCCAGCCCCCTCCAAGTCTTCACCACCTTGCTCCCTCTACACAGCCAACAACACCCCCCTTACACTTGGGACTCACAGACACAGGCGAGGAACTGTGTGACAGGTTTGGAAGTGTCAAGATAATGGCACTACCACCACCTTTCCCATGAAACCTCCCTCATCCTGCTACCTGGCAGAGGAAATTCAGTCATCAACCCCCCCAAAAAAGAGCTCTTACCAGCCTTGCTGCTCCCCTCTGGCTTCCAGCTGATGAATTTGGGGCTGTCCTGCAGCTGCAGATTTTGAGAGCAGCTGAAGCACTAATCCAACAGCCTCTCTGAGCGCAGATTAATCGGCCAGGCCTCACCACTCTGCAGCATCTGGCCAGGGATGCAGCCAAAGGAAGGATTGCTGGTGATTTCCTGGCTTCAGCAGCGCAGCAGAGTGGAAAATGGGGAGCTAGGGGGCTGGGGACTGGGTGTTCATACCACCCCGTGAGCTGAAAATGTTAACCATGGGCTGCCACAGCACGGGAGGTACATTATCAACCTACCAAAGAGAAGGGCAAGGCCATGCCCTCACTTATGCCCCAAATCCAGGGGCATTATGCACCTCAGTGCCATCCTATTGCCTTCCTCAGATCTTGTCAGGTACAGGTACCCTCCCCATACCAGCCCTTCATTTCAGTATCTCCAGGAGTGGCCCAGAATCTGAGAGAGCCCAAAGTACTCTGGTGGAGCCTGTGCCCCTGAGCTGTGCCCAGATTTTGGTGAGTGGGGCAGCAGACGACCTCCTCACTAGTTAGAAAAATCAAGCTCCTCATAGGATTGTTGCTCCTCATTTCTGGGAACTTCCATTTCCTTCCAACATTCTCCATGGTGGTCCTGTGCCCAGTTATCCCAAAATACCAATAATCCATCTGTCCTGGGAACACAGTCTTTAGCTGATGTTGTGGAAAGTGAGTCTGTGCTGGTCAAAGATCCCTCAAAGGTCTGCCAGGTTGTAAATGGCCAATCTTCTCCACAGGAAATATTTGTGTGTTTTCTTGACAGACTTGCTGTGCCAAAGATTTCTCCCCAATTTTGTGTTATCTCAGTCAAAGGCATCCCCTTCTCTGTGCTGGCTCTATTTCCCATCATTTTCAGGTACTAAGAGGCTGTCTTCGAAATTTTAATTAGAGATATTTCTCACAGTGGTATAGTATAAGATAGAATAGTGCACTATATTGAAGAAATTATTGAAGCAATTGTATTAAAGACAGCAAAAAGGAATAATTTTTAACTAGAGATTTGATGTAACTCACCCAGGCTGAGGCTCGTGGGAAGATTTCTGCCCTCAGCCTCAAGGAGTGACCTTGGGTGGGTGTTCCCAGCCAGGGAAGGAATCTCCATACACATCCCCCAAGAAGGGTGATGTTGGAAGCACCTGCCTGTGTGAGAGGGGACTGGGCTTTTACAGTATAAAGAGATAGTCACAAATTGTCCAGGGCCACCTATCAACTTATCTGTCAAATCCTGCTTCAAAAGCAGGGTGTGTATTCAAAGTCTGGTGAACCAGGATGGTTTCAGTATAACACCAAGTATTAACACCAAGTATTAACACCAAGTATTAACACCAAGACAACACCCTGGGCCAGCAGCTGAACTGGCATGATGGCCTGCACTGTGTGCATGCTCTGATGGATTTTAGACTCTCCTAACACACTGGCCACGGACTCTGCTGATCCTGACCCCGACATGTGGATCTCAGAAGGTTCTTTCCCCAAGGGTGGTGGACACTGAACAGTCTCCCCAGGGCAGTGGTCACAGCCCCAAGGGTGACAGAGCTCAAGGAGTGTTTGGACAACACTCTCAGGGACAGGGTGGGATTGTTGGGGTGTCTGTGCAGGGCCAGGGGTTGGACAGGCTGTATGGGGTGGGATTCACAGGAGCCACATGGTGAGTGTGGGGGTGGCACAACATGCCAGTAATTGGCACAAACACATCTGAAATTCGTGTTTGCCAGGATTTTAAGGGCTTTAAGGTCCCTTCCCACCCAAACCAGGCTGGGGTTCTGTGGCAAAGCTCAGATAAAATCCCCTGGGCTGAGTCCAACAGGGGCTTCCCTCAGCCCATGGAGTGACAGTGAAACCTCCACCACCCCACACCACAGTGCTGGTCACAGCTGACCCCAACTTTGGCTTCTTTTCCTCTTCCCTCCATGCCTCAGGAGCCTGCAGGGAGCTGGGTTTTCCCTGAGCTGTTTCCAAGCTCTCTCATTAACTGCTTGCCAGCAGCCAGCACTCCCATCTCCTCTGGAAATTGCAGCCCCATGGCAACAAGGAGTTTAATGGCCATTATTCCTAAATGAAGGACACCAGTCCAGTAATCCACCTCCTGCCTCTTGCAAAGGCCCTTGGAAATGACGGTTTCCCATTGCAGTTGAGGCAGGAAAACACACACAGTCACAAGTCTGTTAAAAACACACCAGCATGGCCTGGTGGTGCAGTTTTTAACATTTCAAAATACTGTTTTATGACTGTTTGTTTTGTTTGTTTTTTTTTTTTCATTGACTAAGTGAAGATAAGGGAATCCTTTAGGCTTTTTGAGAATTGAAAGGTGCAGATCTTCCTTACAAATAAAGATGGGAAACCTGATTTCAATGGTAGGGCTCATTTCACCTGGTTTCCAGCAGAGACTTTTGGCCTGTAGTTGTTCACTTTCAAGTTGAAGAAGTTTTGCTGGGTGTCCCAATAAAAAAACATGGAATCCTGGGGTGATTTGGGTTGGAAGGGACCTTAAAGACCATTTCATTTCATCCCTGCCATGGGCAGGGAAACCTTCCACTGGCACAGGTTGCTCCAACCTGGCCTTGGACACTCCCAGGGATGGGGCAGCCACAGCTTCTCTGGGCACCCTGTGCCCATCTCTGCTGTCCTTTCCCTGCCCACCCAGTCTGGCTCTGTCCTTTCTCCAGGCCCTCAGACAGTGGAAGGTGCCATGAAATCTCCCTCAGCCCTCTCTCCTCCCCGTGCTCCAGCTCCAACCATCTCAGTGACCCTCCTCTGGATCCATCAGGGTTCACCAACACCCCCAAGCACCCCAAACTCTGCCACCTGAGCACACATCCCTTCCTGGGCACCTCAAAATGCCATGAGAGAACCCACCCCTCCCCAAGGACCCCAAACCCTGCCTCCAACACACCCACCCTTCCCAGGAACCCCAAACTGTGCCACAGGCACACCCATCCCTCCCGAGTCACCCAAACTGCCCATCAGAGCACCCAACCCTTCTCCAGGGATCCCAAACTACCACCAGCACACCCATCCCTTCCTGGGCACCCCAAACTCTGCCACAGGCACACCCATCCCTACCTAGGGACCCCAAGCTCTGCCATGAACACACTCATCCCTCCCCAGGCACAGTAAACTGTGCCATCAGTGCACCCCCAGCTCGGAGCCTGAACAGGCTAAAGGAGGATGATGCACTGAGCAACACCAGCAGCCCCAGAAGCACCACCAGCAACACCTGCCTGCTTGCAGTGCCCAGACTGGGAGGTGTGGGTGCCCTGCTGCCCAAGGGGGTGCCCCAGGAAGCCCCCCCTGCAGCCTGGCCCTGCCTGCTGCGGGCTGAGGCAGCAGCGACCTGCTCTGCCCGGCCTTGGGGTACTTAAAATAGGTCAGCAGCAGGTGCCTGGCTGAAATTACCCTTCATTTTCTTGTGAGGGAGCTGCAGAGAGGTCCTTCCCCGTGGATAACAGCGGGATTGCTGGGGACAATGGAATGGTTTGAATCCAGCAGTTTTTATTAACTCCTCGTGCTCTGTGTGCCTCTGCCAGCTCAGCCCTGCCTTGGAGTGTCACCAGCTGGGTCAGGGGGATGTCACTGCTCCTAAATGTGCACAGAGACATGTCCCAGACAGCCCTGGGCACCACAGGGGTACAAACACATCACTGGGGGGTCAGTGTGATGCACAAAGCCCCTTTCTGTGCCCTCCAATCATTCAGAATGGGGGGATGTGGAACAGCAAAGAGCCAGTTTAGCCCTGGCACCAAAATCTCTCCATTTCTGGAGGTAAACAGGGAACAGAACACAGAGAACAGCACACAGAAAACAGAACACAGATCTTCATGTGACACCGGGTGCAAGTGGACTTTGATTGTGTCAGAGAGGGAAGGGTGTAACTTGAACGTCAGGGTGTGGACACAGCAGGACACCAGGGATGGGGTAGGGATGGAGTGGTGACAAAATGAAGTCTGATGGTGTGTGAACATGAGGACAGGAATGTCTCAGTGGGAGAAAAGAGCAGGCTGAGGGCTGGGAATGAGCCCAGAGCTGGAGCAGCATGTGGTGCCAGGGGTTCAGGGAGCTGCACGTGACAGAAGGACATTAAATCACAACAGTGGGAATGAAAGGGAACTGACTTGTCCTTATTCCCTAAGTTCTGTTGGTAAATCTACCTTCTCATGTCCAGCAGACCCTCAGGAGGAACAGGGCTGACACACAGAAGCATTTTAATGTCTGTGGTTGAGGACAAACAAGGCCCACAGTGCGCAGGGCCAGCGCAGGGCAGCCCAGCTTGGACTGGAAGCAGGGACAGGGGGTGACAGTGCCCCCAGCCCGGGTGGCCCCAGTGCCAGAGCAGACCACGAGAACAGCTGTGCTGGGACAATCCACCACCTGGACGCTCCAGATCCCAATGGTTAACCCAGAAGGCAGAGGGGAAAGAGGATGGACAAGGCCAGTTCACTCCGTCCAGCAGCTCCTGCCACTGGAAAGGGGGGGCACCCTCTCCTCTCGTTCCTCTCCCCGCCTCTCCCAAGTCTTTCTTGACCCCAGTCCCTGTCCCCCCACTATCTCCAGTGCTTGTCAACCTTCCTGCAAAGGGGTTCAGCTCCCCCCAGCACCTCCGAGGTGTCCGCTGAGCACCTCCGGAGCGGTGGAAGGTAAGGCAAGACCTCCCCCTTGTGCTGAGCTGTCACATCACCGCAGATTTACGGCTGCAGCCTCGGACAAACGCTGCGGGTGGGAAACCGGCAAAGGAGTGTCTTAGTAAAGGAAAAAAGATTCCTTTTGCTTCAACAGGTAGGAAAAACAGACACTGCCCCTCATCTGATCAGCTGTGCTTGGATTTTTCCGGTTTTGTTTTATTTTTTGTTGGTTGGTTGGTTGGTTTTTTTCCCCATAGGATGTACTTCAGGATAGAAGGGACCATGGGAAGTGATTTGGTCCAAACTGCTACTCAACTAGGGTCTGCTTTGAGGTCACTATGGCTTCTTCCTGAAAGGTCTTGGAAACCCCAAAGTCTTCTGGACAACGTGGTGGGATTCCTGGGGTTGTGCTGTCGGCCAGGAGTTGTACTCAGGGGTAGTTGGGTGTAAGGAACGATGCTGACAAACAGAAGAGGTGAGTCCTGAAACACAGGGAATGCAAAATACAGGAAAAAACCTGAGTGGGAGCCCTGCAAACACAGATACTTCAGATAAGAGCTTGGAGGAGCCAAAACATGGAACATTTCTGCTCACCCCATGAAATTCTACTGCCCAGTGGTAAAATTATTGGAGGAAGGAAGACGATGACCAGGATATTCAGCTGTCTGTGCCAGTCCCACCTGGTTCCTCTGCCCAGGGTACCTGGTGTTCCTGTGCTGCCTGTGGGCAAAGGGAGAACATGCTGTTGGTCTTGGAGGGAGAAAAGGGAGCAGAAACACAGCCCTGACCTTCTCTGTATCAGTGCAGACCCTGTCCCAGGGCTGGGGACCCTCTGCAAGGTCCCACAAGGTTTATATTGTTAGTTGTAACCTCCTCCTCAGGCTCTGCTCAGGCACTACTGCACAGACACTCTGGGAACTTGCCAAGAGACTGATGGTATGTGCTGATTTTCATATGAATTTACATGAATTTGCATACATCTCCCTCTCAGTTTGCATTCATTCCTTGTGATGCCTTTAAGAACAAGTAAAACATTGTCTGCTCTGAATGAGTAGAATTTTCTACTTGAATCTTCTCTTTTGCTGATACACAGAATGTGAAAAATTCAGCTACTGGTTGATTCCCCCCCCCCCTTTTCTATCGCTTTTTCCACCTCCCTTCCACCCTGAGATACCATATTGTTCTATAATTTTTATTTAACATTATATGAACATCGTTATAAAAATGATTCCCTCAGTTGCCCACAAAGCAGGCAAACCATGGCACTGACTGCCCCATTTGCACAGCACTGATGGTTCACAGGCTAATTTTAATATGCTGTTTCACTTTTCATTTCCTTCCCTGTACAGTGTCTGAAATTTGCTCGGTGAGAAGCTCTAGGTCAGTAAAATTCCACACAAAATCAAATACTGAAGAAATATTACCCCAAGGGTTGCTATGCTGCGTGGGATCTTGGACTTGGAGTGTCCTGCATGGAGCACTGTGGGGAACTGCAGATGTTTTGGGAAGTGTGGTGACTGTGGGACCTGATGGAGCGAGATCCAACCTCCCTGAACCCTTTTTGTTCCTTTTGCTTCATCCTCCAAGTATCTGTGGGCCACGGTCTCCAGCCCCTCAGCACCCTCATTGTCTGACAGCACAAACCAGCTCCTCCTCCCTGCCCTGGGGCCACATTTCTGACACCTCAGCCCCCTCTGCCAGACCTCCCGTGTCCCTTTTTGTCATCCCCTTCTCATTCTGGGTGGAGGAAGGGGGCTTGGGGGATGGACAAGCCCTGAGTTGAGGGATTGGTAACTCACAGCCCAGTTTGCGGTTTCCCTGCTTCGCCATGAGAGAGCACTGTTGACTTACGTTCCATTTGTCCTCCTGGTCCTTCCCAGCAGGCTGATCCGTTGCTTTCCCAGGTTGCAGGGATGGCTGGGGTTATCCTGCCCTGCTCCAGAGCAGCTGATTGGAGGCCCAGGCCTGCTGTTTGTTGAGGTCTCTCCGCACTGCAGCCGTGCCAGCTGCTCCCTCTTGTCTAGTGTTGGCTACAAAGGCGGCGAGGCTGCATCTGAATCATCACCCAGAAAGCACATGGAGATGTTGAACTACATGGAGATTCATGGAGATATTGAAACACCCCGATTGTTACCCCAAAGCAGTCAGACTTCTGTCTGACTGTACCCGCTGGTCACTGCCCTTCCACGTGGATGCTCCATTGCCAAGCCTTCAGCTCCAGGTTTTTCACTTTGTTAGCTCAGTGGGGTCCAGGCTGTGCAGGGCAGGTTTAGGCTGGATCTCAGGAAAAGGTCCTTCCCCCAGAGGGTGTTTGGTGCTGAACAGGCTCCCCAGGGCACTGGTCACAGTACCTGTACCTGGCCCCTTCGTGCCGCCTCCAGTGCCTCCCATCCCACTGCTTCCCTTTGACTTCAAGCTGGATGCACCTCTTGGCTTGAGTCCGATTCTTGCCACCCTGGGATCACTGAAAATGGTCTGTGGCTCTGGGCTTACCGACTTTTCCTGTGATTTGGCGTTCTTTGTCCTGGCAGGAGGTGGTTTGGTCAGAATTCCTCTTCCCTCCTGGGTGCTCCCAGGTCCAGTCAGCTCTGGGGAGACTTGTAGGGTGCATGGCTGAGGTTTGGGAAGCTGGAATGTGTTCCCATGTGGGTCTGTTTTCCCTGGTGAGGCATTATCCCAGTTCTTTGCCATCTCAGTGCAGGGCAGGGTGTCCTTACATTCATTCATGTGTCAGGGAAAAGGCAAGTGCCTCTCCAAAAGTACCTGTACTTGGCCTATCCATGACAACCACTAAGATGGAAAATCTACTCCAGTGACCAGGAAGGGACTGTTTATAGTCAGTGAGACAGAGATGGGGATATTTTCAACTTTCCCCCTTTATATAAGATTGTTGTTGTGCTTTTTCTGATTTTTTGGAGATAGTCCTTCCCTGTTTTTTTGGAGACACTCCTTCCCTGGTTTTTAAGTTCCAGGTGAAATACATCATTATCTGTACCTTTTAAGTGTAAAGCATGAATCCAGTCAAGTACCTGAAATCTATAATCAAATTCCTGAGGAAGATCTGAAGATCGGTCCAAGCTTGGCATATAAATAGATGCCACCAGAAAAAAGGTGTCCCTCTGAGACAGGAGCTCCTTCTGATGCATAGGACTTGGCACAGGGAATTCCATGAAAGGTGTCGAGTGGGGAGCTCAGGCTCTGAGAGAATCCAAGTTATTCCATTGCCACAGAGGGAGGATGGTTTGGGGATGATCCTGAAGGACGTAAAGCTGGAAGAGGAGCTCTTTAGCCAACCTCCATGGGGGGTGTGAATGGGTCTGTAATTGAGGAGTGAGGAGAATATTCTTCAAGTCAACATTCATTACTCTCACCTTCCTTTATGGGGTAAGAGCCAAACAAGGGGAACAGTTTTAGTGACAGCACTGGCACAGCCCAGAGTACAGCCAGGACTTGGTGCTCAAGTAGCCCAGCAACACCCCTCTGTGTGCTAAGAAAGACATTTGACTTTATTTAAACCATCTGAGTAGGAAGAAAAGCAGAGAAATTTCTGGAGCAGGTAAATACAGCTCTAGTTCACCACTCAAGTTTTAGCTGCAGACAATATTTAACAGATGTTTAGAGTCAGTTTTTTTGAGTTGCAGCTTTTTATTAGCAATTTGCTCTGCTGATTTTAAAACTCTAGGAGGGCAAACTGTAAATGTGATATGTACCCAAGATAAAAGAATTATTTACAGCCCTACTCACTCCTCAAAATCATTCCCCCTTCTTCTCTGGAGTCAGACTTTTTGGGATTTGGCCTTTTTTTTTCCTATTTAACTTGCAGAATTGCTCAGGTTATTAGTGATTTGGTGTCTTTCCTTGTGCATCTCACAGTGAAGGGTTAAATCAGCCCAGGATCGTGCAGGGGATGTGTTTGACTTTCATTACTGGTTGCGGCACGTAAGGCAGAGAACCCAGCATGTCCTCTTTAAAGGAAAATTGTGTTCCTCCTCCTGCTTCGTGTGTGTCAGCAAACCAGTTGTGAAAGATGCAATTTACCGAGTCTTTCAAAAGCCTTTGCCAAAGTTCCTCGCTAAAGTCACGGAGTTTACCAAAAGCATCTCAGGAAGCTCCACTGTGTGACAAAACTCCAGCCAGGCAGGGCTTGTAACCAGGGACTCCCCTGATGTGGTGCTGGGGGGTCACAGTGAACCCTGAAAATGAGGGAATGCTCCTCAAATTAAGTGTTTTCTTCTGGTTTTGCTTGGGAGGCTCAGGGTGGGACCTTCTCACTCTCTGCAACTCCCTGCCACGAGGGTGGGGCTGAGGGGGGTCGGGCTCTGCTCCCAGGGAACAAGGGACAGGAGGAGAGGGAACGGCCTCAAGTTGTGCCAGGGAAGGTTTAGATTGGATATTAAGGAAAATTTCTTATGGAAAGGGTGGTCAGGCACTGGAACAGGCTGCCCAGGGCGGTGGTGAAGTCACCATGACTGGAAGTGTTCAAAAAAACGGCAGATGTGGCACTTCATGCTGTGGTTTAGTGGGCGGGGGGGGGAGGTTCATTCAAAGGTTGGGCTGGATGATCAGAGTCACAGAATCAATTAGGTTGGAAAAGACCTGAGATCATCAAGTCCAACCTATGACACAACACCACCTTGTCCACCAGACCATGGCACTGAGTGCCACACCCAGTCTGTCCTTAGACACCTTCTGGTGAATCCAGCACCTCCCTGGGCAGCCCCTTCCAACGTCTGATCACTCCTGTGCAGAACTTCTTCCTGATGTCCAACCTGAACCTTAAGACTGTGCCCTCTTGTCCTGTTGCCAGGGAGAAGACCCTCGCTGCCCCCTGGCTCCTCCCTCCTGCCAGGGAGTTGCAGAGAGCAAGAAGGTCCCCCCTGAGCCTCCTCCTCTCCAGGCTCAGCCCCCCCAGCTCCCTCAGCTGCTCCTCACAGGGCTTGTGCTCCAGACCCTTCACCAGCCTTGCTGCCCTTCTTTGGACACGCTCCAGCACCTGGAGGTCTTTTCTAACCTAAATGATTCCATGTTTCTATGAAACGTCACCATCCCTGCTATCCATCCCGCCCTGGCTCACAGAATTGTCTTCAGGTGAGCACAGACTCACTGAAAGGACATGACAGGCAACAGCAAGAGAGAAAAGTGTTGCTTGTACAAAACCCACTGGGCTCAGGTGACTTGTGAGAGAAACCTGTGCCCCAGCAGCTCTGGCAGGCAAACACCACAGTGCCTGTGCCACTCCTCCTGTCATCCCAACAAATACACCAGATCCACCAGAGGCCCAGGACAAGAAAACACAAGGAACAGAAATCGATCTCACGTAAGACTTACTGAGGGTGAAGCAAGAAAAAAATCTGAAGCAAAAGATCAGACTGCAATAAATGTTGACTGCTGGGTCGAAACTACTGCCCCAAAACCCTCTTTTATATCAGGAGCTTCCAGGGAGGGATTGTACAGCAGCTGACACCCTTTCCAAATGCAGCATAGAAAGGGTGTCTGTTGCTCCATCCCTAGAATCCCTCCCTGGATGCTCTGGATTGGTGTGGAAAAAGGGGTTCTGGACATTAATTTATTGCAGTGTTCCCCACCCAGGCACAGATATCCTGGTGTTTGTAACGTGCATGTGTGAGGATGCAGGTGGGCAGAATGAGCTTCCCTGGTGTCATGGTTTTGGTTGTTCTTAGAAACTAAGCTGGAATTTTCCCTTCCACCTGCCCCCTCCCCAAACCTTCCCTTCCCAAATCTTCCTACCCCCCCCTCCCCAAGCCTGGGGTGCCCTCAGCACAGGCTGCACAGTGCCCACTGTTGGAGAAATCCAGCCCTCAGCATTCCATGATGGCTTGGGATTCCACAAGGACTAACTAGGGCCACGAGGATCCACCTGACTGCTCCTCTGTGCCCTTGAGCACACGGATTTGGACATTTGGGCTCTCCTTCCTGTGAGATCCTACGTGTTTCACTCCTGTGGAAAGGGCTAGGACCTGCTGATGGGAGGAAAAGCCAACAGCAGCAGGGATGTGGTTCAATTTGGAGTCAAATCCAGGTTTCATTCCCGCTCTCCTCTGCCTTTCCTCAGCCTCGGGGCCGGAGTGGCCCAATGAGTCAGTGCTGCTCAGCTTTGGGCAAGTACAGGCTGTTGCAAACAGTGTGCCCAGAGGCTCCAACTGTGCCTTGTCTTCTCCAGAGGGCAAATTTCTGGGCACCACAGATGGTAACGGGAACAAAACCAACATAAACCAGCAGCCAAGGCCTCCTCAGAACAGGGCAGGACTGAGAGAGACATTCCTGCTTGAACCCAGAGGCAAGAGACAGTTTAGGAGGAGCTGATATGGAAAATACCTTCATTAGACCAGCACTGGCTTGAAGGTACCATAGAATCATGGAATCACATGGTTTGGGTTGGAAGGGACATTAAAATTCATCTCACTCCACCCCTGCCATGGGCATGGACACCTTCCACCAGCCCAGGTTGCTCCAAGCCCCGTCCAACCTGCCCTTGGACACTTCCAGGGATTCAGGGGCAGCCACAGCTTCTCTGGGCAACCTGTGCCAGGGCCTGCCCACCCTCACAGGGAAGGATTTCTTCCCAATATCCCATCTAACCCTGTCCTCTGGCAGTGGAAAGTGATTCCCTGTGTCCTGTCATTCCACCCCTTGTCCCCAGTCCCTCTCCAGCTCTCCTGGAGCTTCTTTAGGCCCTGGGAGGGGCTCTGAGGTCTCCCTGGAGCCTTCTCTTCTCCAGGTGAATCCCCCCAGCCTCCCAGCCTTTCCTGATAGGAGAGGTGCTCCAACCTTCATCTCAACCTTCCCTGCCTTCCTCCTGCACTGCACATACTCCTTACTTATGGAGCAACCCCAGAAACTAGAACAAGGTGCCCAGTGGTCTGTGAAAGAGAAAGAAGGTGCTGACCAAAGGCCCAAACACATCCTTCACTGGGAGTGGTGGGAATTAACACAGCCGAGCCCCAGTTATCCCAGTTTCACCACTAAATCCTCCCACAGTTGTGCAGAGCATGGAGGAGGCTGGAGGAGACAATCAGAGAATGTCAGTAGTGTCGGTCTGGCTGCACCCTGTGAGGGAATGTCACCTGGAATGTTCCCCCTCATGGAACAGATTCCCCAGAGAAGCTGTGGCTGCCCCATCCCTGGAAGTGTCCCAGGCCAGGCTGGACAGGGCTTGGAGCAACCTGGGCTGGTGGAAGGTG
>JAYRBT010000056.1:585833-600271 GCA_036023395.1 Myiotriccus ornatus | reverse complement strand
GCACAGCCCCAAGGCTGCCAGAGCTCCAGGAGGGTTTGGATGATCCTCTGGGGCACAGGGGGTGACTCTTGAGGATGGGCCTGTGCAGGGCTGAGGGCTGGACTGGATGATCCTTGTGGGTCCCTCCCCACTCAGCACATTCTGGGATTCCGTGATCGCCTGTGGAAGCAAAGCCCAGCAGCTCCCTCTGCCTTCCACGCGCACCGGGAATCCCATCCTGCTTCCCTGCCCGGGGGAATTCGGGGAGCGAGGAGGGAAGGCGATTCCCGCAGCTCCCCGCTCCTCTCCCCTGGGTGTGCAGAGCTCCGGTGCCACCCGGCCCTTCCCGCAGCTCCTGCCTGGATTGCGAGTGGATTGCACGGAGCCCGCCTGGCACTGAGGGCCAGCAGAGCCACGTCTGGACGGGGCACCTCCGTGTGACGGTGACAATCCCGGCTCTGTGTGACGGTGACAGTCCCGGCTCTGTGTGATGGTGACAATCCCGGCTCCGTGTGATGGTGACAATCCCGGCTCCATGTGATGGTGACAGTCCCGGCTCTGTGTGACGGTGACAATCCCGGCTCCGTGTGACGGTGACAATCCCGGCTCTGTGTGATGGTGACAATCCCGGCTCCATGTGATGGTGACAATCCCGGCTCCATGTGATGGTGTCAATCCCGGCTCCATGTGATGGTGACAGTCCCGGCTCTGTGTGATGGTGACAATCCCGGCTCCATGTGATGGTGACAATCCCGGCTCCATGTGATGGTGACAATCCCGGCTCCGTGCGACAAGTCCCGCTCTCCCCTTTCATCAGGACGCGCCTGGGTCAGGGCTGTTTCTCGCTGCTCAGGTTTTCAAAGGCTCCACATCAAAGCCAGCCCGTGGGTTCCTCAGTTTCTTTCATATTGCCCACAATGGCCTTGTTAAATCACAGGAACCTTTGTGGCTTTTCTCCTTTCTTTTCTTTTTTTTTTCCCTTTCTTTCCCTATTATTTTTTTTTTTTAAATAATATTTTCGTTTGGGGGGAATTGATAAGGGAAAGTGGTTGTTGGGGGGAAGGAAATTTCTTCCATAACATTTTTATAAGTGTCTTGCTTATCAAAGCACCGGGAAAAAAGCACCAAGGAAAATGCAAGCAGGTGGACGAAATGCTTTCCTTTTATATAAATATATATATTTTTAAATGTAGCTTTGGAGATGTGCCTTTGATTTTCTCGTTCTTCTCCCATTTGCACCCACTTTGAGTCTACAAAATCTGCAGCTGGGGAACCAATCAGAATCCCATGGAATATCCCTTTCAGTTTTCTTGCCTCCAACTCCCACCTCACAGGCTCAGAGCAAACTGTTACCCCCCAAATTCCCGTATTTGTGCTGGGTCCCCTGAGCCCACAGGAACCTGATGTAGCTCCAAGAAGGCCAAACTATGCAGGGACTCCCACTCCTGGTGCGAGAGGTGAGAGCAATTCTGGCCAAATTTGGGGCATGTTGGGTTCTGTTGAGTCAGCTGGGTGTCTGTCAATAAATCCTGTCAGCTCCCTTCCACCCACAACAACCCAGCCTGTCCTCTCCAGGTACCATCTGCTTCCAGGCAGCTCTCCTTGGAATTTGCCATCCTTTTTTCACCTCCTCTGAAATTTCCTCCTTCCTGACGTGAAACTGGGAGTTTCTCCAGGCTATTCCTACCACTGCACCTTCCACCACCCCAAGTTTCCAGTCTAAACTTAGCTGGCCTGTGAATCCATCCCTGTCTTTCCTTCTACCACCACCATGCAGCTGCTTAAAAGGCTCCTCCCCAGTTACTGAGTCTCCCAAAATGTTCACCGATAGTGGTCTGATCTCCTCCAGACCATCATTTTGCTTCAGGGTGATGTCTTCCAGTCTGCTCCCCTGGCAATCAGTCCTGCTGCTGGGACAGCCGTCCTAAGGGATGTCTCCTGGGTGGGAGATGCAGTAGGATGGACTGCTGTGGACTAGACGGGTATCCTCACCAGCACCAGTGCGAACTGTGGACAGTTTGAGGGCACTGTGGTACAAGGGGAATGTCAAAAAAGACTGCAAATTCCAGTGAGGGCACCGGGTCTCTTTAACCTGGCTGGGCAAGGTCTGCAGCAAAGGTGTGGTCAAAAATCTCTGGCCCTGGAGATCTTCAAAACCGGACTGGACAAGGTCATGATAAATCACAGAATCATAGAAAGGCTTGGGTTGGAAGGCACCTTAAAGTTCATCTCATTCCACCCCCTGCCATGGGCAGGGACACCTCCCACTAGCCCGGGTTGCTCCAAGTCCTTTCCAACCTGGCCTTGGACACTCCCAGGAATGAGGCAGCCACAGCTTCTCTGGGGAATGTGACATGATTTTGCTTAGCCCTGGGGACAGATCAGGAGGTTAGAGGTCCCCAGAGGGGTTTTCCACCTTCCTGTGGCTCCAAGAAAGCAAAAGCCGCGGTGCAGGACAGACTGCTGTCTACAGCCCCTGCAGATGCATCTTCACAGCTCTTCCTCACAGTTGCTTCACCCAGAGCGTGTCTGAGTGGAATGCAACACTGCTCCAGAGGCTCCTGGTTCACTCCACATGCATGTCCCTGGGCTGGAGGAATGGGAGGATTGCCCCAGTCTTGGTCATTTCTCATACAAGTTCAGCCAAATGAAAGCACCAGGTGATCTCCCTCTGGGAGCATGATCCCCAAATTTCCTCTCCTGATGGCTCCCAGCTGTTCCTGCCAAGGCTCCTGTGCCAGCAGGAACTGCCATATCATGCAGGGACTGTCTCTAATCCTGCCTATACACCACACCTCTGCCAGGGGCTCTGCTGACCCTGTTTTCCTATCTTACAAAGAAGGTTGTGCTGGGAAGAACATCCATGTCTTCCTCTGGTTCCAGCTGGCAGGCCTTTGTAGGAATGAAGTCCTAGAGAAGGAGCAGATGAAGTGAAGAGCAGAGGCTGGAAGGGGAGTGACAAAAATGTGCTGTTTCTGTGCCACCTTAGATCAGTTTTTGGGTCTGTGTGCACAAGAACAGCTGCTGGGAGTTTGGGGAGGGGGAGGCTGTTACCAGGGTGGGTGGGTGAAGGGTCTGGGTTTAAAATTGAATATCTCCCAAGCAGTGAGGCATTGCTGGACAGAGCAGAACAGTGTCCAGAAGCTGTCAGGGGGTGGAGAGGGTGTTATGAGCTCTTCTGCTCATCCCACCATCCCAGAGAACATCCCAACGTTCTCCTCTGCAGGAACACAGCCCCTGACCCTCCCAGGCAGCCCACAGAGACTGACCTGGATCCAGGATGGCTCTGTTTGCTCAAATAAGTCCCTGAGTGATTGTTCCAACATCATCTTGGCCGGGGATCAAGCCCTGTGACAGCACATCCCAATCTCCCATTCCATCACAGGTCAAACCGGTCCAGGCAGAGACACCTCAGCCTCGACAACCTGCTCCCTTCCCTGCTCAACCCCTGCCAGAAAAACGTGGCAACTCCTCCTGATGATCTGGTGCTATCAGAGAAGATCAAGTGTCCTCAGACGAACACAAAGTATTTCAAAGGTAATGAATCACGAGAGAAGGGCTTGGCGAGAATATCCCAGCCCTCCCAGCCCTTCCCTTCTCCAGGGGAGAAGCAAGGCCAAGTTGGATGTGGCTTGGAGCAGCCTGGGATAGTGGAAGATGCCCCTGCCCGTGGCAGGGAGTGGAATGGGATAATCTTTAAGGTCCCTCCAATCCCAGCCATTCCATGATTGTTTCTATGATCCAGCACCTCAGGGAAAGTGAGTTGTGTGGGGTTGGATTCACAGGAGCCACACGGTGAGTGTGGGGGTGGCACAACCTGCCAGTAATTGGCACAAACCCATCTGAAATTCGTGTTTGCCTGGATTTATGACATCCCCCTGAAGCTGGAGTTCACAGGTGCCAGGGGCTGGTTCTGGAGCTCACTAAAGCTTAGCTGGAGGAGGTGTGACAGCACCACTGCTGTCTTGTAGAAATGCCCAGTGGGTAGAAATGTGAAAAACCACCAAAAAGCCGTGTGGGATCCCCAAATCCAGAGCTGTGCCTTCCCCAGGACAGCTGTTAGGAGGGTGCTGTGATGGGGGGGAGCTCCCCTGCAAGTGCTTTGCTGTCAGACTGGGGAATTCACAGGTGAAGGAGGATGCACGAACACAACCCTGGGATGGGTGAAATGCGAGTCAAATCCAGCATGGCTTGAAACCTTTGAGAAGCAGAAAGAAGAGGAAATGGCAGGGGGCTGGCAGAGCATGGGAGGTGGAGGGGGGCTGCCTGTGAGGGAAGCTCAAGTATAATTCCCTTCTCCAGAGCTGGAAAACAGCCTTCAGCCTGGACTCCCCTGCTGTTTAAGCAGACACAACCACAGAACAGAGGAGGCTCTCCTGCCCTCAGACACCTTCCTGGGGAGAGCACTATCAAAAGCACAGGATTTTTGTAGGGCTTAAATAGCATCTCCTATGAAAAAGGTTTCCTTGATTATTTCCCAACTAACTGCCAGCCTTTGCAGCAGCCCAAACATCACAGGAGGAGACAGAGGATGTGAGGACAGCGCAGGGCAGTCCCGTGTCCTCGGTGCTGAGCTGAAATTGTTTCTCTCCCAGCACTGGTCCTGTCACCACTGCTGTGGCCGAGTGGGGCCAGGGCACGTGAGAGCCCTTGTGAACTATCAAACGTCCTTCACCCGTGGTCCTCCATGTGATCCAGCTCCTGCTGCCACACAGCTGTGGATAACTTGTGCAGTGTGGACAACACAGGGGTGTTTTGTGCTATTCTTATGGTCCTGGTGCCTCGGTTTCCCAATTTCTTCCGTGCTGAGGAATGGATAGGATAACACCCTTCTATTCCAGGAGATAAAAAGAAGTGGTTTCCTGGCACACAGGTCTCCAAACAAGGCCCAGTCAGAAGTGGTGCTTGGCATTGGTGCTGTGCTCCAAACCAGAAACTCTCCTACCTTTCATAGGATCGTGGGACTGTTGAGGCTGGAAAAGCCCTCTGAGATCCATCGAGTCCAACCATTCCCCCAGCTCTGCCATTAAGCCATATCCCCAAGTGCCATGGCCCCAAGTGCCATGTCCCCAAGTGCCATGGCCCCAAGTGCCATGTCCCCAAGTGCCATGACCCCAAGTGCCATGTCCCCAAGTGCCATGTCCCCAAGTCCACAAGTTTTTTGAACACTTCCAGGAGTCGTGACTCCACCACTGCCCTGGGCAGCCTGTGCCAGTGCCTGACCACCCTTTCCATGAGGAAATTTTCTCTAATATCCAGCCTAAACCTCTCCTGGTGCAAATTCCTGACACCTGTTACGAATCCTGTGCCCTTTACAGCCATTCCATGGAGTCCTCCCATCCATCCAGGTATCGAATGAAGAGGAAACAGGAATTCAGATGAGATTTTTCAGAGAATCACTTACGTGGAAAAAGCCCTCTAAGACCATCAGGTCCAACCATTAACCCAGCAGAGCCAACCCCCACACTAAGAAAAGAAGATATTCCCAAACAGCCCAAAGTCTTCCTTCTTCCAGTTGCAGGACAATGCAAAGCTCTGGCACTCTGTGAGTGGGTTTTGAAGCAGACCTCTGGAAATCTCCAGTGGAGACATGTCATTAGGCAAACCTAATTTATCCATGGGTAGGAATTCTGGAGAGAGACCTGGGATGAAGATATAAAGAAGTACCCACGTGCCATCATCAGTAGCTGTTGGGGAAGGCTGGAGAATGGATGGAAACAAATTTATTCATCATTCCCACTTCCCATGCCACCTGAAAATTTAGGATCATCAGATTTGGAATGTGCTGAGCTGCAAGGGACCCACAAGGATCATGGAGTTCAGATCCTGGCCCTGCACAGGGCAACCCTAATTTGCCTGACTGGGCATCTTGCCTGTTATTAAATGTCATTTTTTCACCCTTATGGTGCCCTGTGATCCTTCCCTGATGGGTGGAAGGAGCCAGGGACAGAACCTGGCAGCTGTGGACAGAAATGCCAGTCCCCTAAGATGGCAGGAACTAGGGAACTGGGACAGTGTGGGCAAGGGATCAACCAGGGATGAGACACACATAGGAGCAGACTGACAGAATGTGTAAGGAAAAGTTCTGAGGAAAAATCCCTAGGAAGGAATCAGAAAACTTAATGCCTGGCCCAGAAAATGAGTTGGGAAAAAAGGAATAATTGGACAAGAAAGAAGGAAGGCTCAATGTAAGGAGAGCCCAGCCACCTGCTGGGCTCAGAAATCCAAGAAAACTGTGTTAGCTGGGGTCAATATTTCACATACAGCCCTAATCCCATCTGCTCCTGTTCTTCCAGCAGGAGCCTGGGCACAGCTCCGAGAATTCAGCATTTCTGATTAGAGAGGAGGCTGGGCTCTGCCCAGGTTGGGCTTTGCAGCTCATTATCTGTGCAGGGACAGAGGGAAGAGGAGGATGGCTGGGATTGGGGGGTGGGAGCCCCTCTGCCGGTGCTGAGGCCGCGGGCTCATCCGGGGAGGAATTACCTTGCCCTGGGAGTGCAAGGTGTTTTCACACTTAATGTGCTTCCCCAAGGTCTCCCGTGAAGGTGTCAAGGTGAATATCAAGCAGACCTGAGGGGTCCCAGGAATTGGGCTAAGGATGCAGTCGCCATGGCAACAGAGTGGCTTATGGTCGACAGTATTGAATGATATGTCACATTCATAAACTCACCGTGCCTCGGAGGAGCCCTTCCAGCAAAGGATGGAGCAGGGTCAGCCTGGGACGGGGCTGGGCTGACCTCTGGATTCACCACCCCTGGAAGTGTTCCAAAAACATGTGGATGTGGCACATGGGGACACGGTTTAGCGGTGGACCTGGCAGTGCTGGCAGAATGGTTGGACTCGATCTCAAAGGACTTTCCCAACCTGAATGATTCCGTGATTCTCTGAAAGGCAGGGGACAGTGTCTGCTCCCTGGTTTGGAGCACAGCACCAATGCCAAGCACCATTTTTGATACCACGTTCACCACCAAACCGTGGTGGTTAAACCACGTTATGAAGCGTCACATTCCCACTCCTGCCTGAGTGGAACTTTGAGTGGCTTCTCTTCCCTGTTTTTGGTGGACAGCATTTAAGTCTGATGGGAAAGAACCACCTGAGGGAGCAGGGAATGGTGCTTATTTCTGGGCACAGGTGGCAACAGAGCCAGCAGAGAAGAGAAAACTCCCTCATTCCACAGGAAAGCTGGAAATTTCCACTGATATTCCTCACTGTGGCACAGGGAGAGGCAGGGAAGTTCAAAGCCAACAGATGGATCCAAACCCCAGTGTTGTATTTCACATTGATGCAATGACCTGGCTCCAGATTAACCTCTAGGATGAGCCTTACCGAGAAAGGCTGAGCAGGGGCGTTTTTTCTGTTAGCAGGAGGTGATACCTCAATACACACTGACAATGTTTGCATTTCCCCTTCACTCCCAGAGGGATCAGGAGTGGATTCCCTCGACCTAAACTGGGCAGGTGGTGCTGCTGGGCACGGATCTGGATGTGCAGAACATGTCTTGCTGTCACCCTACAGCACAGAACTGAGCCAAGCTCACCCCAGACAGAAGTTGTCTAATCCCTGCTCTCTGGATCTTGGTTTTTATTTTAACTTACCCAGCAAATGTCAGACATAACACACCCAAGCAGTCAGAGCAGAACCTCAAGGCACAGTTTTTCCAGCAGGTTGCACATAAGAGGTTTCCTCCCTGCCTGTTCCTCACAGGCCTGTTGGTTTTATGCTCAGTTTTAAAACACACACACTTCATTTATGCTCTTTTTCCAAGTTCGTCCTCACAGCGAGTGAGGGCAGTGGGGGGAGCTACTTCTGTTACCTCTTCCCCAAATGATTGGAGTTATCCCTATGGATTTCAGCTGGGAAGTGGGATTTGCCCTCTGCCTCTCAGGCGGGTGCTCTGACTGCCAGATACGTCATGGTCATCCGTGTTTCATGAGAAGGCAGAGGTCTAAGTGTCTAAACATAGGAATAAGTTTCATGCTCCAAATCCCAATTTCACAAGTTGCCCAAGTGCTGCTCTTGGACAGACATGTGAACTCATGCGGAAGAAACTCCACACAACCTGTGTCATTGTCATCTGCAGTGCAGGGCCGTGGACACCCCTGTGCTCAGCATCATCCCTGTCACAAATCCTGCGCTCTCTTATCCTGCTTTTTCAATCCTCACTTCAACGTATGCAGAATTTCAAGTTCCACTCCTGGAACTGGGCTGCTGCTCCTCAGTTCTGGAAGTGCTGCACCCCACAGATAAGTTGAGTCTGTGGTGAATTCAGCCAGAAGAACACTGTCATGATGAGGGATGAGTATGGAGGAAGAAGGAGTTGAACATTAATAACAGTGGACAAGACTTGTCTGCACTGATGGATGGTTTGAGGGCCAGAAAATCTAAACAGTTTGAGAGTGGACTTGGAAAAATCTGTGAACTGGGCTAAACCAAATGAACCCAGGAGCACCTTTTTATTTCTCTGAGCCCTCAAAACAGCTTTACAGAGACAGAAAAAGGAACCTTTTTTCCCCACTCTGATCCCAAATCATTGTTTTTAAAGAGAGAACCCCTTTTAACAGGTGTCTGTATTTGTGGCAAGGTTTTGGTAGCACTGTGGGAGCTCTGTGGCAGAGCAGGTGTTCCCTGCATTCCATGGACAACATGCACTGGAGCAGATGGATATTCCTGTCAGGAAATACAGCCTGGGAGGACCCACACTGGAGCAGAGGTACAGAAGGAGAATTGCACTCCCAATCTGTGATGCTGTTTTGTAATGAACGGGTTGGGTGTGACCTTTGGTGACAACAGCAGGGGCAGGGCAGGTGCTTGGAGTGAAGTCAGCCCTGGGAAAGGAGGAAGGAAAGGTTGTTTCCCTCTGTGGGGTAATATTTGTATTTTTTCATTCCCAATATATGAATCCAAAATTATATATAAAATTATATATATAACTATATAATATATACTTGTATGGAATTATATATAAAATACATAAATATATAAAATTATATATTAGATTTATTAACTATAAATATATATTATATTATTATAATATTTATAATTTGGTACTAAATTAATGTCCCCAAATCAAGTCTGTTCAGTCCACAACGATGGGGCCCTGAGCACCCTGATCTAGAGGGGACATCCCTGCCCATGGTGGGGGTGTTGGACCTCAATGATCTTTGAGGTCCCTCCAAGCCCAACCATTCCATGATTTCTATAATGATTTCTATGATATCTGGCAAGTGATCTTTTGTCTTTATCTCACCCCAGGAGTTTTCTCATGCCTGACCTTCCAAACCTGTTTCCCATTCTGCTGTGGGAGCAGTGGGGGAGCAGCTGGGCAAGGGTTTGGCTGCTTGCTGGGACCAGCACACCGGGGTGCACTCTCCATCACCAGGTGGAACCAACACACCAGTGTCCACTCTCCATCACCAGGTGGAACCAACACACCAGTGTCCACTCTCCATCACCAGGTGGTTAAGTTTGCCTACATAAAAAAAAGGTTTCTACCAGGCTTTGCCAAATGTTGTATCGTCCTTTCTTCTCGAGTCTGCTCATCCTTGTGTCATCACCACCCCAGCCTGGGGTCCACCCTGGGTGTCTTTTCGGTGGTTTTGTTTGTTGTTGCTTGTTTAGTTTGTTTAGTGTTTTTGTTGACCTTAGTTAACCCTGCCATGGGCAGGGACACTTTTCACTAGCCCAGGTTGCTCCAAATCCCATCCAACCTGGCCTAAGCCTAATGTGCTAAAAATTCTGGTAACATCACATGCTGCAAGTTTTTCTACCACCAAGACTATTCATAAAAAAATCAGTTCTCTAAGAATTCTTTGTTAGACACATACACAGTTCTCTTTAACAACAAAGTGATCTCATACACAATATATTGCTCTTTAGTCTGTTTTTTTTCCAAAATACAGAACAAAACATGCTCACAATATGCTCTTTACTTCTTGCAGCCTTACTGAGCAAACCCCTATCTCGTATTGGATCTGTGTCATCACCAGAATTTTGGCTTCTAATGTACTTGGAAAACAACTTTGCCCTATTGATTGCAGCTGTGGATTTTTCACTGCAGACCTTAAAACCCTTTATCAATTTTCTGTTCCCTTAAATGTCTGTTTTGCAGAGATTGTTGGGTATTCTTCCTCTGCCTCCTGTTATTTACAGCTTTTCGTTTTCCAGTGGATCAGCCCAAGCCAAGTGGGAGGTGGGGAGTCAAACAGCAGGAGCTCCTGTTGCTGGAAAGAAAAGAAGGGCCCTGAGGAAAGAGGAATGTGGGACAGGCAGATGGGACAGGAGGAAGGGGGGTGGCTTGGCTTGGATACCTTGAGGGCCTGGGAGGAGAGGGAATGGATGGGTGCTGAGGAGATGAGATTGCTCTTGGCAGCATCACAGCCTTCAGAGTGAGGAGCTGCGACAGGCAGTGTCCAAGTGGGGTGATGGGTGGTCTCCCTGTGGTCTGCAGCTGTGCTGGAGCTGCTCTGGCCACAGCAGTTTATGGTATAGGTGACGTGTTGCCACTTTGCCGATCAAGGCAACGCCGTCTGACTGCAGGGAAGGGAGGGAAAACACAGGGAATGGAGAAAGATGCTCAAGGAGCAAAAAGATCAGTGTTGGACACAAAGAGAGGAAACAGGAAAAGAGAAAACACTCATAAAAAGGAGAAATATATCCAAAGGTTAAAGAATGTAAAGTGAGGGAAAAGCATCGTGATGTGTGATGGAATCTGTGAGGAAGCATAGGGTGTCCTTCCCACCCCCCAAAACTTCTGCAAATTGAGAACAATGAAAGCAGCCATCCCACAGCCCAAAGGCTGCCAGAGCTCCAGGAGTGTTTGGATGATCCTGTGGGGGAACAGGAGGTGACTCCTGGGGATGGGTGAGTGCAGGGCTGAGCATTGGACTGGATGATCCTTGTGGGTCCCTTCCAGCTCGGTGTGTTCTGAGATTCTGTGATTCTGAGTTTCTGTGATTCTGATAGAACGAGGTGGGCAACTCCTGTACAATCTCCTCATTCCCACTGGGTTCCTGGTCCTTTCCCTGCCCAGCAAAGGAATTGTCTTTGTAGCCCATTGCAGCCCAGGTTGCTCCAAGTCCCATCCCTTGGACACTTCCACGGATGGGGCAGCCACAGCTGGATAACCTGTCTTAGACAGACACCTGTGGCCAGGAAATCCTGCTTGGAATATGGTGTTCCTGAAACTGAGCCAGAAAATGGGACTTGCAACCAAAAGCTGTGGGTTAGAAATTGTTTCAACTGCACTTACTGGCTGCTGTGCCTGGTTCTGCACAGCCCTACAAAATGAGTCACACAAGTAACACCTCCAACAATTTTTTTTGTGTTTTCAGGCTGTTCATCCATAGCTTTAAGCATAAAACGCATGGAAATGGCAAATGGAAAGGTATCCTTTGGTTTATGTAAAATCTGGATTCTTCTACATGTTGCTCCACTCTCCTTTCTCAGGTAGAAGATTCACCCCAGGGAACGAGTGACAGGAAGGGAGGAAGTGTCCTCAGGGGATCTTCAAACAGGATTTTAGGAAAAATTTCTTCGTGGAAAAGGTGGTCAGGCAGTGGCACAGGCTGCCCAGGGCAGTGGTGTAGTCACCACCCCTGGAAGGGCTCAATAAACATGTGCATGTGGCACTTGGGGGCGTTTAATGACGAGCCTGGCAGTGCCGGGGTAATGGACTCATTGGAGCCTGGAGGGCGTTTCCAACCTCAGCGATTCCATGATTCTGCAGATTCCAGAAGACAGCAAATACAAGGATGTCAAACCTTCCAGGTGGGAAAACCACGGGCAGAAAGTCACGTCGTGTCCACTGACGAGGGGAGGGTGCAGGGGGGTTGGGCTACCTTAGTTTGTTGATGAATTTGGTCCCCCAAGCCTCGCGAAGTTTGAAAAGTGTGACAAGGAAGAGATTTCTGCCAACAAAAGGTGCACCTGGAGGTGAGAAGTGGAAGAAAAACATATAAAACCCCTATAAGAGTCACCCAGTCTATAGAAAGAATAATACAAAAAGTAATTGTACTTTGCAAGGAGAACCTCTCCTTTTTTTTTTTTTTTGTTTTTTTTTTGAGCTTTGTGTTGCTTCTTTGGGGTATTTTTGTGGTGGTTTTGTTCGTTGGTTGGTTGGCTTTTATTTGTTTAGTGGGTTTTGTTGACCTTGGTTTTGTTTTTCATTTGGTTTGACCCTTTTGCTTACTTTTTTTGTGGTTTTGTTTGTTTTTGTGTGTGTGGTTTTTTTTGCTTGGGTTTTTTTGTTTGGTTTGGTTTTGGGGGTGTGTGTGTGTTTTTTTGCTTCGGTTTTTTGCTTTGTTTTGGTTTTGCTTGGTTGGGGTTTTTTTGTTTGGTTTGCTTCGGTGTTTTTTTGTTCAGAAAACAAGGTTATGGCCTTGAAAGAACCTTCAGTCGTTAAACCCAAAGCTGTGGAGCTGTGAGAGGAGCCGCCAACCAGGTCCAAAAGATATTTCCACACAGGTTTTAATGTAGTTCCTGAGGCTGCTTTTCCAGTGGACTTCGCATCAGCCCCTCTGTTTGTACCAGCAGCAATTACTGAGAAGATTAGAAAGTTGCCCAGTGGTGTCAGGAACAGCAGTCCCAGAGAAACAGTCTAATTAAGAATCAAATAATACAACATTTAGATAAACTCAGAGCAGCCTGATTGGGTCAAACCATCAGAGCTTTTGAAGGGAGAAATGTGTCTGGTTAACCTGGAAAACTTAATAAAATGGGAGAGCAAGGTGACCTCAGTGCGTGTCATGTACTTGGATTTTGAAAACACTTTATAAGGTCCCTCATAAAAGACTTAAGGAAATAAATAAGAGAAAGGGAAATGATTCTTCATAACTGATTGCATTAAAAGATACAAACCAGGGAAACACGAAGGAAGTTTTTTCCCCCAGAGGAACAGAGGTGAGAAAAGGGTTTTATCAGGGAGCCTTTTTTTTTTTTTTAACTGTCCTTAATAAGTATTAAGAACTATGCTAATTAAATTGTCAAGGCCAAACATAAATTTAAAATGTAGGAAATACCAGATTGTCTCTTTTAACAAGGCTCTGAACTGTCCATAAGTTTCAAATGGATTTTCTCTTCCATAAGCACCCAAAGAAACTGCTCTTAAAACCAACAGCAAAACCCCCACCCAAACAAAGGAAAAAAAAACACCAAAATTTTACCTGAAAAGGTATAAGAACAAAGATAATTTTTTTTCTTTTTTTTTTTTTTTTCCAGTGTGCCTTCCAGATCCAACAACCTGATGATATTTTGGGCTGGAATCTCCTTGTTCAGGACATTCTGGGCTGGAATCTTCCTGTTCAGGAGAAGTCATGGCAGTCACTAAGTCTGATGTCCCCTTGTGCCTCCAGGAGTTTGGGAAATGAGGATTTCCGTAATTTCATGCTTTAAAAAGGTTTAAAGACACACACACGCACAAATGTCCTCGGTGTTGCAATATCTTGTGGTTCACCTGAGGTAACAGAATGTTCAGAATACTGGGAAAAAAAGGAAAGGAGACGTGGGATTGTCTGCACTGTAGTCACTGCCAAAGAAAAGCAGGATTCACTGAGGATCTGGTACACAAGTGTTTCCTTTTACCTTCACTAGATATGGGGAGATGCTGAAGCACAACTTTCATAAAAAATAATGAAAGCACAAGTGTCTGATTTATTTCAGGTGGGAATTCTTGGAGAAAGACAATAAAACAAAAACAAAACATCAAAAAGAATCCCAGAATGGTTTAGGTTGAAAGGGACCTTAAAGCCCATCCAGTTCCACCTCCTGTCACAGGCAGGGACACCTCCCACTAGCCCAGGTTGCTCCAACCTGGCCTTGGACACTTCCAGGGCTGGGGCAGCCACAGCTGCTCTGGGTAACCTGTGCCAGGGCCTGCCCCTGCTCTGAGCAAAGAAATGAGAAATTGGAAATACAGATGGGAAATGTTTCAGTAGAATGTTAAATGGTGTGAAGACAGGGGCCCTGAGTTCCTCATGAAATTTGTCAGCACTATAAGAACCTTTCCCAGGTGTCAGAGACGTTTCCTCAGACAGGAATAATGAAAAAGGGTCATTCTGTAGTAATTTCATATAATAATAGAAAAACTTAAGGTTGGAAAGGACCTCTGGAGGACTCTTGATCCCTCCACACTCTAAGCAGGTCATCACCTTGCTTGGGTCTTGTTCAGTCATGGTTTGAGACAACCTACTCAGGTTTGAGCTGATCATATTCAGGACTCACAACACCCATGGCACTGAATCACAGAGCGGGGAAGGTTAGGAGACTGCAGTGGGGTCGTGTGGTCCAACCTCCCTGCTAAGGAGAGTCTTCCCAGAGCACATGGAACAGGACTGAGGCCCATGGAATGGTGAAACAACCATGAAAGGCTCTGAGAAACCTCAGGAATGCTGGAAACCAACGTGGGTGGATGGATGGATGGATGGATGGAGGGATGGAGGGATGGATGGGGGGATGGAGGGCGG
>JAYRBT010000056.1:528483-581444 GCA_036023395.1 Myiotriccus ornatus | reverse complement strand
ATGGATGGGTGGATGGGGGGATGGATGGATGGGTGGATGGATGGATGGGTGGATGGATGGATGGATGGATGGATGGGTGGATGGATGGATGGGTGGATGGATGGATGGGTGGATGGGTGGATGAATGGAAGGAAGAAGGTGGTGCTTTGTGTTAACAAAGAGTGTACAGAAGTGGAATGTTGTGGGAGGGGCAAAGCAGTGCCAGGAGGGAGGGTTGGGAGGTGAACAAAGTCTCACCAGTCTCCTCTGCACCCCCAGGTCCAGCCTAACCACCATTAGTCTCAGTACAATTACCAAATGAATGAGCATTGATGGGAATTATGGGAGACTTTAACCTCTCAAAAATGGATTAAAAGTATAATTGCTGCTTATATTGGCTCAGATATTTTAAGTGATGCATTTCTCTGCAGAAGGGAGTATAACACTTGCTTTAAACCTCTCTCCTCAATGGATATAAATGTAGTAAAATTTGAATAAAGTGCGATCCTGAGCCGACTTTTCTCACTTTAGATTTCAAAATGGGCAAAAGTAGGTCTAGAAAGAAGGTTTAGAAGCTTAGAAAGGCAAACTTTGAAATCTAAGGAAATGAATTATTAAGTCTGACTAAGCAGCTCTGAGATCTCTGTGCAGAGAAGGCACAGGTACTTAAAATTCAAAATTCAGAAGGGAGAGAGTGGTGAGAAGAGGCATTTTTGAGAGGTTACAAACTGAAAAGGAAACTCAGAATGACCAGAAACCTGCCTCACTCAGGAAATTAAAATTAATAATAGTAGATGGCACAGGAGGCACAGAA
This sequence comes from Myiotriccus ornatus, assembly GCA_036023395.1. Taxonomy (NCBI): domain Eukaryota; kingdom Metazoa; phylum Chordata; class Aves; order Passeriformes; family Tyrannidae; genus Myiotriccus; species Myiotriccus ornatus. Next base: position 580,651 of record JAYRBT010000056.1, on the reverse strand, counting down.
ACCAAGGGGAGCAAAGAGAAAATTAGGACAGTTGCACACTTGAGGCAAAAATAGATCACAAGTTACCTGTCACCGAGACTGAAAATCTTATTTACCACAATTAACAGCAGCAAGAAGGGATATCAAGGCATTAACAGTGTAAATTAGGGTGGGGCACGAGGCATCTGGGGAGAAGTCACTACTTTGGCTGATTGGAGTGAAAAATGAAATGCTGGTTTCTACCTGGACCAACAGCACTGGCAGAACAACAGACTGAGAGGGAGGATGGAAATGAATTATACAAACCAGGGATAATCCCCTGAATTGGAGGGTGACAGATAAAGCACCTCTGTCATCAAGAGGGTGAAGGATACTCAGGCAAGTGTAGGCTGTCAGTTGGATGCCCAAGTTAAGGAACAAGGATAGATAAAACCAAGGAAACAGGAGAAACTGATAAAGTCCAAGATAATTTACCATAGCTAAATTGTTTCTGGGTAATTTAGCAGCATTTCCTGGTAGGATCAGTGCTGCCATGCATAGGATATACATGGACCAAATCCATCTCACTTCCTGTGAGATTCTAATAAATTAGCCATGGATTTGGGCTCTGGAGCTGAAAGGGAATAAAAGGAGTCTGCAAGTTTTCACTCCGAGGAGGAAATTCCCAGAAAAAGAGTCCTTACCTCTCTGGTGGTGCTCAGAGACAGTTCTGAAAGCAACAGAACATGGACTCCTTGGGGAAATGTGGGATCTCTGGAGAGCAAATCTCCTTCTGGAGCAAAGGGAGGTTTGTTTAGTGGCCAAAGACTGAAAGTTTGATATGAGCTTCATGACTGAAATGTGACACAGAACTGGGAGGTACCACCAAGCCTGACAGAAGAAATGGATCTTTCTGTTGACTGGAACAGTGCAGGTGAGGAGACATTTGCTAACACAAAGCAGACTCGTGTCCTTAGAGGATCTCAACCAAGGCTGCCTTTTTTGGTGCTTGCTGTGAAACAGGGGCCCAGGAGTTAAGGAATAAAAATGCATGAACTGCAGGCACAAGGAGGGTGGAAAAGTTTTAAGCATTTATAGGTTGCATATGGCTTTTTACTTTTTTTTTCCCACTAAGAATATGCTGGACAGACCAGCCCTGACACTCATTTGGGACATTGTACAGTTGCAGAATCCCAGAATGGTTTGGGTTGGAGGGACCTTAAAGCTCATCTCCTTAAAGTTCCCCCTCCTGCCATGGGCAGGGACAGCCTCCACCAGACCAGCTTGTTCTGTCACTCGTGTTCATAACGACTTTAGGAGGAAATGAGAGAAGTGAGAGAAGGAAGGTTTGTCCTGTGTAAGTATCAGCAGGAACTGGAAGTGGGAGATGGGTCTGTAACAGTGGCTGAAGGTGGATCATGAGCCAGTTTAGACTGGAAATGAGCAGGAACTTGCAATTTCAAGAGGAAAGTGCACCATGGGTGTGAAATCAGCGCTCACCTAAAATCCAGTACCTCACACAAACCACAACAGTCACAAACACACTGGGCTCCAGAGACATGGAGAAGCACCTGAGGGGGTTCTGGCAGACAAGTCAGTCAAGGACATGGATATCTTGGACCACAGTCTTCATTTCTGTGGCTAAAATGTTATCACATCATTGGCCAAGAAGGCCAAGGGTGGTGACTGTCCCCCTGTGCTGGCACTGCTGAGGTACCTCGAATCCTGGGGTCACTTCTGGGCCCCTCATGGCGAGAAGGACATTGAGGGGCTGGAGCGTGTGCAGGGAAGGGAACGGAGCTGGGAAGGGGCTGGAGCAGCAGGAGCGGCTGAGGGAGCTGGGGGGGCTCAGCCTGGAGAAAAGGAGGCTCAGGGGGGACCTTCTGGCTCTGCAATCCCTGACAGGAGGGGGGAGCCGGGGGGGGTCGGGTTCTGCTCCCAGGGAACAGGGACAAGACGAAAGGAAACGGCCTCCAGCTACACCAGGAGAAGATTAGGTTGGATACAGGGGAAAATTCCTTCACAGAAAGGGTTATCAGGCACTGGCTCAGCTGCCCAGGGCAGTGGTGGAGTCACCATCCCTGAAGGTGTTCAAAGGCTGTGCAGATGTGGCACTTGGGGACATGGATTATTGGTGAACATGATGGTGTGGGTTAATAGTTGGGCTTGCTGATCCAACCTTAATGAGTCAGTGATTAAGTTCCTCCTTTAGGGAAGCTGACAGCAATCCTGAAATCACTGTGTCTTGTGGGAGAGGGATGGTTTGGTTGCCCCAGTCCATCTGCATCTCTCATCCTTCTGCCCCACCTGCCTTGAGTGGAACAATTGGTGCCTTTTTGATAGCTCAGTTGTCACCTGTGACACACGTGATGCCAGGGAGGCAGAGCTATGGGTGAAGCTGCTGACAGAGCTGGTATGAAAAACATTAGTATTGATGCTGGAGCGTTTTCTGAAGCTTTTAACATTCACCATCCCAGTAAAACTGGTTCTGGAGCTGTTTTCTGCTCAGCCACCAACCTAGAGAAAACCCTCTTGAGTCACATTTGGTGTCATGAAGCAGCAGCAAATGTTTGACTGAAAATGCTCACATTAATGGAGAGGCATTTTATCTCCTAGGAAAAGGTATGAAGTAGTTAAGTCATTATCAAATCTTTAATGTAAAAAATGCTTTAGATAGAGGGAAACTGACAAAAATGGGAAAATTACTCTTTATCAAGATTGTAAAATGCTTTCCATTAACTGGATCCAACATATGCTCCTTGTTCTACACAGTCTATCAGATTTTAGGGAAGATTTCTTCTAAAGCTAATAAAACAATTTTTGAAATATTCACCCTTTGCTCAATTGCATTTGCTTACAGAAAACTGTGTCTACTGTAAAGACAGCAAAGCAGTAATTATTTAAATTAGTTTGGTAGATGTTTAGTAATGCTTTGATTAAAATATCAATTTTGGATACCAGTAAGTTTGTGAAAAGCAGAGCGTTTAAATGATAATGAATTTTTCTTCAAGAAATGGTTTTATTTTGCGGAAATGATTTGGAATCAAAAGCCCTTTTCATGTAAAAATTTCAGGCACTCAAACAATGGAGCCAGAGCAGAGCTGAGGTCAATGTGGTGACCCAGATGGATTATTATGAGACAGAAAAGGGACATCTTTGTCAGATGAAATGTGGATGAATCCCCCTCCACAAGAGAACAGTTTTATTATGTGGGTGATGCCCAAGTAACTCAAACTTGCCTGAATGATTGTCCTGTAAGACTGACAGAAGGTTGCTCAGGGGTGAAGCTGAAGGCTTTTCAAGGCCAGGTGGGAAGAGGCTTGGAGCAAGCTGGGATAGTGGAAGGTGTCCCTGCCCACGGCAGGGGATGTGGCTGGATGATCTTTAGGGTTTCTCCAACTGAAACCATCGTGAGATTCTGTGAGATGTCAGTGCTCCACCATCGTCACAAACGGCATCACGGAAAGGAATAAGAGATTAATCACTGGTGTTTCTCAGAGATCAGCTCCCACTGGGTTGTTTTATATTTTTCCTGGTGAGCTTTGCCTTCTCCAGAAAGATCTGTGGAGGTGTCTCCTCGCGTGACTGAGTGCACAGTCCCTTTAAGTGCAGTTGTTGTTTGAAAGAGGCAAAGAGGCTTTAACAGGCTCATTATCACAGCTGAGGAGAGGGAAGAGAGTACAGCTGCTAATGTTGGAACAGACAACATATCTCTTCTTGACCTTCAGCCCCCTTCACCCCTCCACCCTCTGTCCCTGGAAAACTCCCCACCCCATCATGCCATGGTGTGAATCAGCACCTTTCTCTGGAGCTCTCCAATTAAGATTCAGCAGCTCTTGGAGAGCAGCAGTCGGCCCACACTGGACTAATTAATTTTTCCTGCCTGAGTAATTACAGTCCAGAGGTGACCATGAAAGCCAAGCAAATCAATTTGTGTTTTACTGAGATCCTCATCAGTCACGGAGCACTAACCAAGAAGGAAAAAAAAAAAAAAAAAAGACCAGGGACAGAGCCTAAAAAACAACCAGCAAAGGTTGCTCTGAAACTGCTGAACGTCTGTGCTGGAGATGGCAAACACAGCCCTCAAAATCCTTCTTTTGGTGTTTTTTTTTTTTCCCAATCACTCAGCTGCTTGAACATATAAACTTCATCTCCCTCACTGGCACTCACATCCACTGCAACTGGTTCGTATTCCAGCCAAAAACCCTTCAAAGCTCAGTTTACAAAGACGAGCGGGATCGTTTTGCAAATGTCTCGGCAAGTGTTGGGAGTGACTTTGCCACTTTCCAAACAGAGACAATCTGCTGCTCTGCTGCACCAGGGCGGTACCGTCAGCACCTCAACCTTCCTCCAGGAAAAACCTTCCCCAGTGTGCCAGGGATGCAAACAGAGAGCTGTCACCATGCAGCACTTGTTGACACACTCGGGAAACGTCTCAGCCTCAACAGAGAGAATCCCAGAGAAATACTGTCTCCTGAAATCCAAATTTTCTTCCTCCCCCAGATTTTCTTCCTTTCCCCCGCAGAGTTCATGCAATCCCAGATGAAGCAGCAAGTGGTTTTGGCTGGTGGTTTGATGGGGAAGATCAAGTTTTCCCTGCCCTGCGAAGAACTGGGATGGTCCAAAGAACATGTGGTCCTCCTGGAAGCAGAAGTGAGGATTTGTGGGCAGGAGCTGTCTCAGCTGGAAGGGTGGAAGTGGAATGGATCTCCCTGTGGAAGTGCCATGGCATTGTGACCTTTGAGGTCCCTCCCAACCCAAACCATTCTGGGATTGGAGAACTGGGGCTCCATCCCCTTTGTAACTGCCTTCCAGGAGCTGCAGCTGCTTTTAGATCCTCCTTCAAGCCCCTCTTCACCTGGTTAACTCAACCCAACTCTCTTTGTTCCTGCCTGTGGGCCTGGAACCTGAGTCTGACCCTCCTCTGACCTCTCTTTTTTTTTATCATACCCCTCTTGAAGCAGGAGAGAAGGACCCCAAAACCGGCCACAATAAGCCACATTTGTCCTCCCCATCACTGATCAGAGAGGAAACCACTTTCCCTTACTCTGCTGGGCACGTCCCGCCGGTGTTGCCCAGGGAATGGTTTACTTTACCTGCAATGAGAGTGAGCTCTTGGCACACATTCTACCCCCACATCCACAGATTCCTCCAGCTGGACCTGTGACTTTTCAGCAAGACTGAAAACATCCAGCGCTGTCAAGTCTGGGCTGAATCAGACTCTGGGATGTTATGGTTGAAGGGTAGACCTGAGCAAGTGGAGAAGGGCTGGTCAAGTTGCATCTGGCTTAGCATTTCTCTTTAATATAACTGTGTGTGCACAGGAACATGTGGCTGTCCTTGAACACGCGTGTCTGCGAGGAAGGGGATGAGCCTCACCCCAAACCACTCCCTGCAAGGGCAGGTGGTTGTCTCTCTAAGTCAGTTCAAGGCTTTGAGAGTCCTCAGATGTGGCATTAGCCACATGTTTTGTTTGGGCAGGAAGCAGGGTGGCTTGGGAGGTGTTGTACACACAGGACAGTGCGACTGCTGTCGGGGTGCTCCTGTCACAAACGCGACCCTGCTGCCTTTTCCAGACATTTCCATCAGGACCCACAAGAGGTCAGTGGCAGGGGCCTCAAAGCCAGGATCGATCAGGAGGAAAATGGGATGGAGTGAGAAGAACATCTCTGCCCCAGCACTGATCTCCACATCCCCCTTGTGCAACAGAAGCTCCACAGTGGGACAGTGTTCCCCTGACAAGTATCATTGGACAGAAACACCCTGGATAGGGGCTGTGGAGAAAAGGCCCCCTCTCTGTGGAGGAGCCCCTGAGGTTTGTTGCTGAGGTCCCATAATGGGGCTGGGTGATGATCGAGGTGGTCATCAGTGGTTCTCTGAGCAGTAGCTGGGTTGACACGATGCTTCATTGCCCCATCCCTAAAAATGTCCAAGGCCAGATTGGACAGGACTTGGAGCAACCTGGGCTAGTGGGAGGTGTCCCTGCCCAGGGCAGGGGCTAGGAGTGGATGATCTTTAAAGTCCCCTCCAACCCTAACCAGTTTGTGATTCTCTGAATCTATTTAAGTCCATAGTCCATCATCCTGAGAAGGCACTGGCTATAAAAAGCTGATCTTTTTAACTACAGTGAAGTTGGCATTTTAGGGTTTGTTTGTTTGGTTTTTTTTTTTTTTGGTTTATTTTTCGGTGTGCACTGAACGTGGTTTGGGTTTTTTTTGTCCTCCCAAAACGATGGCCCTTTTCCAGAACGGACTTTCCCTGCCAACACATCTATTTTTAGCCACAATTGCTTTCCAGTCCCTCCAGATGAGCCTGCTCTGAGGAAACACTTTGCTTGGGAAGGTCCCAGCCCTGAGTTCCGCAGGAACTCGGGGAGAGGGCCGAAATCCTCAGGGATTTTTCGCTTTGCTCTTTCCCCATGTTTCCTTCCCATCATTCCCCCTGCTGCCAAGCGAAAGACCTTGTCGTTTTGACTCCCCCAACCTCAGCGAAGCGGCGGCTGAGAGACCCCGAGGCGCCAAGAGCTTTTTGTCCCTCGCGAGCCACTCGCGGCTTGGTGAAACCCACCCCACTGGGGCACGGGGGTTCCTAAAACCCTGACAAAGAATCCATCAGTGGGGTGCTTTGAAAGCCAACGGTGGCGACAATTACCCCCCGACTTGCACCCCGGGATAATTTCACCCCCCGGTTGCAAATTGCAAACTGAAAAACTTCCCCAAAGTTCTCCCGCCCCTCGCGCAATGGCGCCCGGAAGATGATTCCTCTTGACGCGCCTGAACTTTTGAACCCAACGAAAAAAATCTTTTTTTTTTTTTATGAGAGAGTCATCCAAAGTTCATTGCCCTTTCTCACATTTGCACCACCAAAGGGACATAAGGAAAAACATCAAGTGTAATATCCGTCAATGTTAGCGAGGCATTCAGAACACATCACCGATGCATAAATAACCCACATGAAACTCCAGTGGCGGGAGGAGGTTCTGGAAGAAGGGAGATGCACAACAATATTTAATTATAAAATGCATCAAAATGATTGTCTTTACTCATCAAAGGAGGACTCACAAACGTTTCCCTGGTTCAGATGTGAGCCTGAAAATCCTGGGTGCCCCCATCCAAAAGCTCAAGATTTTTCTTGGTTCACTGGCTACTTTTTCCTGCCAAAGCTCATAAAAATCCAGACACCAATTTACTTAACACGAGGGGTGTGAAATCCCCACTTAGGGAAGGTGAAGTTAATTGGAGAAGAAAAAAAAAAAAATCATAAATCCAGGCCACTGAGCAGTTTGAATTGGCAAGCTCTCCCATGACCTTGATTTGTTGAGGTTTTATTTTCCTGAAATGTTTTTCCCAATACAAGTTGGGCGGAAAAATCCACTGGGATCACCAAATATTGGCTTTTCCTACCCTTTGTATGGAGCAGCGGGTGTGGACTCTTTGTGTCAGGCAAAAACTGATGGAAAAAGCTCTTCTGGAAGGGCCTGCAGGAGAAGGAGGGCGTCCACCTCACGCAGGTAGTCCATTAATGGGACCCATGGGGCCGAGCAGCTGCTGCCACCAAAAATATGTGGAATAAGATTCTCTGGAGCACCTTCTTTGCAGAAATTCAGTCAGGGGTGACCCACAGCCTGTGTGATGAAGCTCAGGCTACACAAGTCGTTCGCTGGTGGGAGACTCTCTGGAGACTCTCAGGCAAAACTGCTGCAGTGACAAGGCCCCCAGGGAAGCAGGTGGAATGGAACTGGTGATGTTTGATGTCCCTTCCCACCCAAACCATCCTGTGATTCTCTGACACAGGCCCCCCCAGTCACAGACACAGCACCGGTGAGGTTGAGGAAAGCACAGGAGGATGCTGAGCACGGGCTGCTCTTGCACCAGTGCGGGAGATGTTCTTGACAGCCTCGAGTGAAAACCAGGCTGTGGGAGCTTTAATTTGGAGAGAACGAAAGGTTTCCTGTCTGCAGTCACGAGACAGGCTCTTATATCCCTTTCAAACACACGCCCATGAATTAATGGGGTTAAAGCACTGCCACGTGAAACCCAAAGAAAGCTGGAAGTACCACACACCCCGTTTTTGTAGCACTGCTTTGACTGCTTTGTGAGGGATCACTTCTCGACTTCCATGCACTCACTGCCAAGCAGGTTCTACTCTTGCTCAGGAAGATGCACCTCTTTGTACAACTTCCTTCACATTGACCTGTGTGGAAATACAGGGGAGAGGGCGGAGAGGAAAGAGACCGTCCCAGCTGGAAAATCCCCACACACCCTGTTGTCAGACCCATCTCCAGCTCTTGTCAAAATCCAACTGGATGGGGAACACAAAAGACAACATGACTGTGGGAATTTTACCCACAAGGTGTGAATATTCCCCTCTCTGGGGGTCAACAAGCTGCCCTGTGGCTTTTAGAGGGGAGAGTGTCTATAAAGGGGCAGGGAGCAGCTCCAGGCACAGTTTCCTGTGGGATTATCAATGTGCTGCTAGAGGATGTGAGCAGAAATCCTGTGGGGTCTTTAAGAGCCTCCCTTTAGCCCCAGCTTTGTGTCATGTTAGACCAGGCAGCTCTGACAACGACCTGCTGTGGGAGAGGGGCCGTCAGTGTGTCCGTGGAACCAGCCTGGGATTCCCAGCTGACAGTCACAGCTCTGCAATTATAGGTCACGGAAAAAAGGGAAATATGTGAGTATGCAAATGCAGAATTAAAAAAAGCTGAGGCTCAGTGTGGAAAACTAAATTATTTGGGGATTATTTGTCAGATATTCAGTGCACAAATGGAGATGCCAAGCTCAGATAGGGATGGCCAGCACATGGGAAAGGGGACAGAGAGCACAGAGTAAACTGAATATTGGGGTGTGATATAAGGAGCAAGGGTGACAAAGGCACCTTAAGGCGTTGTATCTGATTGAAAGTGGCAAAATGATTGATTTCTGGGAGGGAAAAGCAGTTTCTTTATGAGTGATAGAGAATGAGACACCTTTTTTTCAGGGTTTTGAAAAGCCAGGGAGGTAAAGTTGGGGATAAAACAAAGTCAGAGCAGTATCTCCCCCAGCCATCAAGACAGCAGGAAAAAACAGAAACGTGTGCAAATAATTTTTTCCTCTCTTCAGGTGTTTTAGATATCTTTTGCTTATTGAAAACCAAGTGCAAATGCAAATTTTCTTTCCATGTGTCCGTGAAATATATGAAGATTATGTTTTTCCGGTGAAAGAAATTAATCATCATTAAATGTTTCTTCTCTGTCTCCACCCTGCCTGATAAATATTTTTAATAAAGGAGATTTTAAACTGTAGAAATATTTAGTTCATCCTCCCATTTTCACTCCACCAGGCTGTGCTGTCCCTGTGTATTTATTGTCACCGAGACTCGCTGGCTGTTACCAGGGTTCTGAGCATGTTTTCTTTGTAATAATCCATTACAATTTCCTACACCAGCCCTGGATTTATGACATTATTTATTCTCTATAAATTCCCAGTCCTTTTTTTTTTTTTTTTCTAATGGCAATTTTATCCTTTGTGTTCCTCCAACAACCATGAGCTGGGGGTGCCTGGGCTGATTGCACTCAGTAAATGTAATTATACATCCCCCCTTCACCCCCCTCGACACACATCCATACATGTCCCTGTTTTCTGATAATAACAAATTTGCAAAGGGAAATAAAGAAGAGTTCAGGAAGGATGGAAATGAGTAAAATAAAAATAAATCTCCTTGTGTGGCAAATCTTTCCGACCAGAAAAAATCAGGTTTTTTTTGAAGTCCGAACGATTCTCCTTCGACCCTTGCACAGAGAATCATCTGCCTGACCAGCCAGACCAGTGAGTTGTGACATCTCCAAAACTGAAACCCTCTTACCTTGGGTCCAGAATAACATCTGCAAGCATTTGCATTTGGAAAACCAAAAGAAGAAACGGTACTTGGTTGGGGAACCAAAAAGGAAGCCGAAAGGGTCATTTTCAGCCTCGTTAAATTCCACAGGGATTGTGTGTGTGAGTTTATTTTTTCAATTTTATTTAAGGAGAACAACAAAACATGGCAAAAACTGATTTCATTTTGCTTTGGGCCTCCTGCCCCTTTCCCTTGCTTGGGTAAATGAACAATTGATTATTCCCTTTCTGCTATACCACCACTGACACTGCATTTATTTCCCTCTCTGCAAATCCTCCCATTCAGAGCATTCCCAGCCCCATAAATTCCCATGAATAATGTACTAACCAGCACAAATGTGACACTTTCATATATGTGGCCTGATCTGATTAATTGAGATCCACGACATCCTATTATCTATGTTTTCTCATCCTGGCAGTTTATATATATCAGATTGACCTGAAATACACTTTTAATTGATTTTTATCAACAAATCCAAAGAGCTGTGGTTTGGTTTTTACTGAGCTTGTAGTGGGCCTGGATCTTCACTTAAGCTGAGCTGCATTTCATATGTGGATGGATTTTTCCACCAAGATTACAAGAAAGCACCTTATTTAGATATTAAAATGTTGAACAAAATGTGGTTTAAAGGAACAAGAGAGCAGAGTGCAAAACAACACTGCTAAAAGTCTTATTAAAATAGATTTATGTCAACAATGACAAAAAGAAGTTTGGTGTTAAACAGAAAATACAATTAATAATAGTCAGAACTGTGGAACAGCTTGGATTGGAATTAAAAAAAAAAAAAACAAAACCCAAAAACCAAGTGGAAAAGTCCAAATTCAGTGCTAATAATCAGTGAAAGTGTGGAAGGAACAGGGTTGATACAACACTATAATTCTTCATTTGAGTGGCTCTACAGATTTTTATCTTCTTCTGAAGGCCTGTGGCACAGGAAGTGGAAGGCTCAGAAGCTCCAGTTGGACTTTGGGAAAAGCTCCTTTCTCAGGGGCTGCTGCAGCCCCAAAACGGGGGAAGGTCCCCATTTGGGGTTCCCAAGACTCATCTGCACAAAGCCATGACTGTGCTGGGACAGCTCTGCTGGGAGAGGGAGGTTGGACCAGAGACACCCGAGGTCCCTCCCACCATCCCCACTGGGATCTCTGAATGATGGGAGGACTTTGGAGCACGGATGGCTTTTACCTGGAGGTTTCTCCTGCTCCTCTGTCACCACAGGAGGCCAAGAACTTGCAGATGGCAAGACATGTTTTCTATTACCAGGTATTCCACCAGAAACACGCTCAGACCACCTTAGGCTGAGCACCCTTGGTGTAGGATGACTCCTTTGGGTGCAGCAGCTCCCCAGTCCTATTCCAGTGTGTCCCCCAGTCCTGGAAACACGTGGCAATCTGCACTGCAAATGTGCTTGGGAGGACCTGAGCACTCAAAGCTTGCACCATATTCTGCTACTAAAAGTGCACTGGAAGGGAGTGACAGATCTTAAAGATCTAGGGCTTGGAGCAACCTGGGCTAGTGGAAGGTGTCCCTGCCCGTGGCAGGGGGAATGGATGATCTTTAAGGTCCCTTCCAACTGAAACCACTCTGGGATTCCATGCAGTAAAAATGTGTCAAAACTGTGTAAAGCAAGTACAGAAATGTAGCAGAGGGGAGATAAATATGCAAAGAATGAGCAGTGCAGACAATGGATAAAATGCCTTAAGAAAACTGCCTCACAATGGGTTTGTATCTAATAATCAATGGCAAATCAACTATTACAGAGGAGTCTGTGGAGCAGAAAAAGCCAAGGAAAGAGAGCTCAGTGTAAGCAGAACCTCAAAATATCAGATTTTTTACATTTATGACACCAGAAAGGCAGAATCTTTTTTTTTTGTTTTTTTTTTTTTTTTTTTTACAGTTATGACTATCACAAGATAAGGAAAAAGCTGGCAGAGACACACAGCCAACCAGGAAATTGAATGGGAAGTGGACTTCAATGCTCTGTGAAGCTACAAAGACTTCAGTGCATTGTGCTGAGGGAGAAAGCAAGCCCGGAGCTGAGCGAAGAGAAATTAAAATTTCATGCAGGCTCGAAGGCAGAGTAAGACACAAACACACCAGAAAGGATATTTATCGGCCAAACAACACAGGAATCGTTGCTTTCAGCAGTAAATTAAAGGGAGCTGACATGAAATCAGGGAGAAATATTCCATACAAACCCACAGGAGTGAAATGGGTAAGCAAACATGAAATATTCAGGCAGTGTGAGGCATCTGCCAGCGAGGGAGAAATCCCTTCTGATACCCAGGACTGCAGAGACTGGTGTCACTCCAGAGGCAGCAGCTCCAGTGTGGGCTGAGCTTGAGACACAACTCACCTCTGACACTTTGTTTTGCACAGAGAAGACCCTGAATGAGGATGGGAAGGTCTCATATCAACAGAAACATCAACCACATCACTTGAGTCCAGGTGTAGGGAGACCCTGGGAAGCCCAACAGGGACATTATCTGGGATTTTTTCAGGGAACTACGAGGGTGGTAAAACACTGGCCAGCAGATCCCCAGGTCCCTGTGACTGGGAAGAGGAACTCGGTTGGGAGCACAGGGAAACCCTTCAAAGTTGAAGGTTGTCCATCTGTCAGGGTGGGCTTGACTATGAAAGGTAAAAGTGACCCCACCAATGGGTCCCTGGCCAGCAGGCTTTGTACTTGGTGGAGCTGAATTCCAGCAAACCAAGGAGACACCTTCACCTCCTGGGCTCAAATGCAGGTGCTGAAATGACTGTGCCCAGTTTGAGAGACGAGGATTGAGCCCCTCGGGCCTGATGTCTCGTGTGGGTCTCAAGCAGGTGGCATGTGCAGGGATTGCTGAGACCTGGAGATAGATCTCCCTATAATTCCCTCTTCAGGTCAATAACTTTGGGAAATTGCAGCCCTACACACCCAGGATAGATTCTGATGACACAGCAGTTTCCCCTCAGTGTTTTTCCACTGCTTCCCACTGAGTTGTGCCTGACTTGCATCAGTGTGATGGAAGAGAAATCCAAACCACTCAACAATCACCACTGTGTCTTCATGGGGTGCAGCAGAGCAGCCGGGGAGGGGGGGATTTTGGGTTGCTATTTCCTCACCAGCTGCCTTTCAAAGCAGAGCAGTGACTTGAGGAAGGGATGGTGGGGAATAGAAACAGCATTATTATACTGCAGGCTGCCCTTCCTGGGTCAGGAAAGGAAAAGCTCGTGGCTTGGGAAGTTTAGTTTTTACATCAGGCTTATCCTGCTGAGATCCTTTTTAGTGGTTTGCTCTGAGAACAGGGAAGCAGGCTGGAGGCAGCCCAGGGAAGAGCAGTTTCCTATTTGGACAGCAGCAAATCCCCTCCCTGGTGTTAGAGAATCATGGAATCACAGAATATCCTGAGCTGGGAGGGGCCTACAGGGATCATCCAGTCCAACTCCTGGCCTTGCACGGGACACCCCAACAATCCCACCCTGTGCCTGAGAGCGTTGTCCAAACACTCTCTGAGCTCCGTGCCTGATATTTTCTGTTCCCAGATATTTTGCCTGTTGCTACGTGAAGCTCTTTTTTATGACCAGCTTGGAGTCCAAGTGTTCCACCTCCCAGGATACTCTGCAAGATGCCACCTGTATCATGTTTGCAAGTGGTTTTGGGCTCAGGAACCTCCCTGGTTTGTTTGCAGGTTCTTTATACTCTCATTTCAGATGGGAGAAGGCGTCCAGGGTCTCACAGCACTGGACACCACAAAGATTTCTGGGAGAGTGAGTGACCTGATGGAGAAAGGAGGGCTGGGAGGAGAAAGGGGATTCTGAGAGGGCTCATGGTGCAATGGGAGAGTCAAGAGGAGACTGTCTGACCCAGGCCAGTGCCCCAGCCTGTACCAATACTGCTGGACATGTGCCTTTCTTGGGAAGAATTTCAGCTGCACCTAAAGAAGCCCCTGGGAGCTGATCCTGGTCCCACCACCTGTTCAACAGGTTTCCAAAAGAGATCAGGTCTTACCCCAGATGAAGACAACACTGTTCCCTCATAAACTGGAGTGGCCAGTGGGGTGGGAGGTGAGCCTTGATTTAATTGCATTTAATTTAAGGCAGTTCATGCCTTTGCTGCCTTCCCAGATCCTCCTCTGGGCTTGTTCCGCTTGTGGGCTCAGGGTCAATGCTGGGGGGTGAGCACCAGCTTTACCCACTTCCAGACAGGCCAGAACTACTTGGGATCCCTCAGGACTCCCTTTTTTACAGTCCTTTTCCCTTGTGACTTGTGCCCCTTACTGCTCACCGGTCCTGGGCTCTTGGGAATGGGTTTCACTGAAGAAAACAAGGCTCCCTCCCTTCCCAAACACCTTTAAGGCCTCTCCAGCACCCCCATGAAAAAGGGGAAACCTGCTCTGCTCAGCTACACCCAGAGTTGTAGTGCCAGGAGGGCTGGTGATGGTTAACAGCCAAATGAAAGCCTGCCTGGGGCCACTGGTTTCAGCCCAGTGCTCCCATCGGGATTTCTCGTGGACGTTTCAGACCTGTGAGTGCTGATCACGAGCAGAGGTCGGAGTTGGCAGGTCCAGGCTTTGTCCCAAAGGTTCAGGAGAACATCCAGCTCCTGCTCCAGCTCCAGCTGCACAGAACTGCCTTAGGACTGCAGAAATATTTGCCTCAGTTACAAACTGAAAAGCCTTCTTACAAATCCATGCAGAAATTCCTTTTTCTTTTGGCAAAGAAGTAGGAGGGTGACAGAATGAGGCATCACAGATCTGTGATCATGAACTAAATTATTGATGTTCCCTTCTTACGAGTCAAAGTCTTTATTGCAGCTGGCTGTTGGATTATGCCAGCTAATGGTCTGTACAGACTCTGCACTGCATTATTGACATCAGTCATCTCAGCTACACCTCCTTCTCTCACTGTATGGGACTTCTGGGTTGGGAGGTTATTGCAAAGAAGAATTTGGGGGTAATAATTAAAATAAAATAAAATCGAGTTCATTTCCATAGGACTTGATCCTTTCCCTAATTTACAATAATCCTCTAAATGTGTGATTTTCCATTACCTTTTTTTTTTTTTAGTTTTTACACACAGGATTGTCAGGGGAAGAAGATTCCCAGGAAAACAGCTGTGATTTACTTCCAACGTGGGGTCCCAGCTGGGAGGGAGTTGCTTAGCCACTGAATTGCCTCGAGTTTCCTTCTCCTGTTTACAGTTGCTTGTCAATCCACTGGGCATGGATCTCTCTTCTTGCTCCATGAATAATGAAGACCAAGGAAAATCAGCACAGAAGTTCTAAGTTCAAATACTCAAACACATGCACATATAAATTTGCAGCATCTTTTTACCTAAAGAACAACTTAGTGATGAACAAAGTGTTCTCTTGGATAATTTATGGCCACATTTGGCAATTAATTATTCAGGCTAAATGGTTTAAGCAGGGTAACAGTGATATCTATTTATCTTGAAGTCATTTACCAGGCACTAAACAAGTTCTGGGCATGTTTTCCTCTCTTTAGGAAATCGATATCCCTCTTCTTTGTCTCTCATAATATTTATACCCAAGCAGGATTATTGGGAAGGAGGAAAGTTGGACAAAGCACATAGAAAGGAAAGCCACAGGCAAATGCTTCAAACTTTACAATTCACATTTATTTTGAAAAAATGTTTTGTTAAAAATACTCCTACAAAGGCATTGGAGCAGCGAGTTTTCTGTTTCCTTTATAAATACATCTGATTTCTTTATTTTATTTTTTTTTTCTCAGCAACATCGAAAGACATCTGACAAAGCCAGGAAAGACCCTGGGCTGAATGGAAGACACATCCCTGTGTAACAAGGACCTGCACACTATCTCCCCATTCACAATTTAAAAAAAAAAACCAAACAACAAATACTGTCATGAAAAGTGTTATGTTGTCCACGGGGTCACAGAGAGTGGGAAACCAGGGTTGGGAACACCCTGGATGTGTCCTGGGGACTGGTTTAGGGGATGGCTGGACACACTTGTCTTTGGGTGGCTGAAGGATACACCTCATTTCCCCATCCCACACTCCAGCGAGGTGAGAGCCCAGCAAAGCCTCCTGTCCCTGCAAACCTTCCCTGTGACATCGGCAGCTCCTCCACAAATCCCTGGGTGAAGGACGTTTTCCAGCTGGTGGCTTCACACCACGTCATGTTTGCCCCCCGTGAGCAAACCACAGCGACCAACACCCTGGTGGACAAGGGGATTTGCTGCCACAGCACTCACCCACCCCCCACTGCTGCCTCATGGTCACCTCCCATCTCACCTCCCACCCCAGCCTGAGGTTCCTTCCCTCCAGGACCTTCTGGATTTAGTGTCTGGGCCAGGAAATCCCTGCAAGGGCACTTTCCCAGCGGGATATGGACAGCTCTGTTGGCTCTCTGGTTCCTCAGAAACCCCCCGTGGAGGGGCAGTCTGGCCTCCTGTGCCCAGCTCACCCTGAGGGGAGGTCTCTGAGCTCCCAAACTCACCCGTGTCCTGCACCCCGTTGGCTTGAGGAAGCGAGGGGGGGTCACATCTTTATTTGGGACACTGCTTGGAAACCTCGGGTTCATTTGTCCAGCAGGAACTGCTACTGCTTGGCTCTGGCTTCAGCTGCTTGAACACCCTCCCAGAACTCAAAGCAGGGCCTCAGAGCACTCCCTGGGCAGGCTGACTGCACATCCAGAACAAACAGCATGGCAAGGAGTGACACAGCGTCGGCAAAGCCTTTCCGAAACAAACTTGGGACTAGAAACCACGTCCCCAGACTGATGGATGGGCTCATTCACCTGTGGGGAAGAGGCAGGATTGGAGTCTTTTCCCTGAACTATCCCATGGGAACACTGACCAGGGATCCTGACACACCTGACCTGATTTCATACAACTTTATCCAGGAAGATCTGGGATGGGGGGGGTGATAGTTCCAGAAGGAAAGGGATTTTTTCATGGGAAGAAATGTAGCTAACCACAGGTTCCCTGTGAAGATGTGCTGAGATCCAAGGAAGGGAATCCCTGGCAATGGCCCAAACCTAAAAAAAAAAAATCCATCCAGCCCTTCCATACTGGGGGAGGGGCAGAGAAACAGCACAGAGAACAGAGAGCTGAAGGCAGAGTACAAGCACTGGCAAAGACAAGAGTGTAGTAGTCACAGGATGGAAAATGGATGGAAAAGCCACTGGAAGAGGGCATCCAACAGAATGCCCCCTGATGCAGGGGGGCTATGGATCCACAAAAGAAGAAACAGATGCAAGCCTCCATCCCTGATCCCTGATTTCTCCCCCTCCAGCTCCAGCAGGATGTCAGGGGATGTGCTGGGATGTGGGGTCTTGGTTCAGGAGAACTGCAGCTCACACTCCAGCTCCCTCAACCCTCCAAGGAGTCTCTCCTTCCAGCCCTCCTCAAACCAGGGTTTTCCCTGCTCGGATCTCCCTGTTGGATGGGCCAGGGATAATCAGACTTGCCTGTCACTCTGCCCATGGCCCATCCCGGGAGGGTGAGCTGGGCTGTCCCACTTCACTCTTGAACAGCTTGGAAGAAAACTCTGAAGGGTGAAAAGAAGGGCCAGTGCTCCTGGAGACCTGAGGGACCCAAGCACAACCTGACTGTGGGACCTCGAGCAAGTTCTTCCTCCAGAGGCACAGCGGTATTTTGGGAACTCCTGCAATTTGAACTTTATTTCCCTGCTCCTCAAACCCGTGGAAAGCCTTGCCTGGGCTCTAGGACATGTTCTCCACAGACTGTGAGGTGCTCAGGGATGGGGGGAACAGACACTGGGCACTAAAAGCTGGGATATTAAACCCCCAGCCTGGCTCCTTGGTTTTCTCACGTAGGAGTTGGGCCTTCCTTCACTAAAAACTGGCATTTTCCTATGACCCCAGTGCTCCTGAGATCATAAACATGGGAGTTGGGATTTTCAGACTAAAAGAACCATCAGAGAGCTCATAAAAGCATTATCTAGAAATACACTGGTCCTCTCCTAGCCCTACTGGAGATGAGGCAAGAAGCACAACTGCACCGAACATTGTGTCCCTTCCCTGATCTCCTGCAGCTCACAAGGCTCTGCAAGGGCCAGGAATACACAGTCAGGGATCCCTTCAGCTCCAGCCAGGCCCTTCTCCCACATTCCTGGACTACTCTGCAGAGGAAAACAAATCACTGCCCGTGTCAAACAGCTTTTCACTCCTGCCAAGGCAGAGCAAGCAATGGAAGGATTTAATGTCTGGATCTAAGTTGTCCCCAGAACACAAGGAATAAATTCCTCTTCAGAGCTGGGCCAGCACTCACAACTGAACCTTGCAGTTAATCCCTGCCTGTATCTTGTCCTGCAGCCCCCAACACTCAGTGCCTGCTCTGGGGTCCCTCTGGGATTTCACTGTTCTCACCCAGCCCATCCATGAAAAGCTCCACTGCAACAAGAGTTCTTTGCCCATTTTGGAAGCTTCTCCCAGGCTCCTTTCCTGCCTTTTTCCCCCTGAGACAGCTCTGATGGGTCCATCTGGACTCATGGTCAGATACCCAAACAACCAGCAGCTCACAGGGACAAGTCTCACTGTCAGAATCCACACCAGAACAGAGGAAGGGAAGGACAGGGACCTCACCTCATCCCAGCACCCCTTAATGTTCTCTGAGTCATGAAAGAAGGTTTGAGGCAAGGATGCTTCCACAGAGAACTTCTACATCCAAAACATGATGGATCACCAAGTCAGTCTCCTTTTTTGTGCCTTTCCTGCTGTTTGAGGCACTGATGTCGCTGAGCCCCAGGATACCTTGGGATACACAGGGAACTGGGAGGTGAAAGCAGGGGGTTTCCTCTGGCATGGGAAGCCCTCTGACTCTGCACTGAAATCCTTCCCCAGACAGAGTAAAAAGGGAAAATCAACGATGCTTGATTGGGTACTTGAGCTTTTAAGAGATGCAAAATGTGTCGGTCCCAAGAATATGAGGGTAAAAAGGAGTTCTATAGGGATGCTCTTACACAACCAGTGACCCCAAGCATTCGTGACCCAGAAAGACTGGAAGAGGTATTTTTGTGTCAAGATTATTCTTTCACAAGTTTGTCCAGTCATCTTTTGAATCACCAAATCACAGAATGTTAGACTGGTTTGGGTTGGAAGGGATCTCAAGGATCATCTCATTCCACCCCTTGCCATGGGCAGGGAACACCTTCCACCAGCCCAGGAGGCTCCAAGCCCCATCCAAGACTGCCTTGGACACTTCCAGGGCTGGGGCAGCCACAGCTTCTCTGGGCAGCCTGTGCCAGGGCCTGCCCACCCTCACAGGGAAGGATTTCTTCCCAACATCCAGTCTAAACTTACGCTCTTATAGCTTGAAATCATTCACCTTTTCCTATCAATCCATCTAACACTGGGTATCCATGTGCTCCAGCCACGAGTTCCACCCTCCAATCCCTGTGCTTTGTGCCAAAGAATGTTCTGCTTCACCTGACTTGGTGCTGTTCCTGTCAGCAACAGGGACTGCTGCTTTCTCACCCTTCTCACATCTTTCCTGGTTTAGTGGCATGAAATTTTAATAATTTTTACCTCTGCTAGACCAAGAATCAAAATCTATTTATCTTTTGTACCTCCCAAAGACTTCTGGCAGTTCCAGAGGCAGCTCTATATATTTCTTAATTCCTGTGTGTCACTTTTGAGTCGAGGAGAACAAAAGCACGGCCAGCGTTTGAGGAGCCAGTACATCAGAAATTCACTGGCTCAGTGTGAAGGCTCCTGAGTGCCAACATTTGATAGCCAGCAAAGATTTCACATTTATTCTCCCCCAGCAAAGGCCAAGCCAGGGGGTGGGTTTGCCCCATCATCTGTCCCAGGCTGGTGCTGTTTGGGTCTGGTGCTTTTGCCGACCTCCATCTCCCAAAGCAGCTCACTCAGCACAGCCTGGAGTCCCGAGCTGGGAGTGCAGACAAAAAGCAATTTGGGGAAAAGGGTGATTTGACTCTCAGGTTAAACCTCAGGCTGGATAAGTCCTCATAGAATCCCAGGATGGTTTGGGTTGGAAGGGACCTTAAAGATCATCTCATTCCCATCTCGTGGCCACAGGCAGGACTTTGAACCCCTTTCCAGTGATTTTTGCTAACACAGCTGTTTGGCTGTTAAAGACTTGACAAAGTTTAATCCTTTCCTCCCAGACTTGCTGGAATCATCAAAGGATACGGCACAACATCTGTGCAAGAACTCCAGACTGACCTCAGAGGGAGAAGCAGAAGCTACAGTTGAGGCAACTGAAACATTCCTGGAGTTTACTGGAAGGAAAGAGATGGAAAAGGATCAACCAAATGTTTGTTATTCTTTTTTTTTTTTTTTTTTTTTATGAGGGCAAAACGGGGCTCTTGACAAAAAAAGAATCAGGCACCCATGGTGGAGTTTTGTGGTTTGTTTGCAGGGATGGAAGTGGGAGCAATGTGATATCCAACAGGGATCAGACAGGGATACAAAGAAGGACAGAGCTCAGGACCACAGAGGGGAATTTCTGGCAGAATTGGAAAAAAAAAAAAAAAGAAAAAAAGAGATAGAAACTGCTGAATTGGTTGTAAGACAGGTAGGAATAGCCAGGAATGCAGATCCAGACAAAGATTTGTGGGGAGAGAGGTCTTGGTGCTTCCAGTCCCAAATTTCTGCAAATAACATTTGTCAGTGGAGTTGGCAGCAGCAGCAGAGGGACATCAAGAAGGTAAATTCCAGGAAATAGCTGCAGAGTGCAGGGAGTTTTCTAGGAGAGCTGTGGAAGATTTTCCAGCAAATATGTGCAGAGTGCAGGGAGCTTTCCAGGAGACATATGGAAGATTGGAACACATATGAAAGCAAACAGAGACCAACGTTTTGTCCTGTCTTTGGGAAGGGCAAAGAATTAATTATAAGAAGCAAAGCCTGAAAAAATCTAAGAAAAAAGGCTAAAATGTGACTGTAGATAAAAAAAAACTCCTTATGTTCTGCATAATGGGAGCATTCCAGCAGCTCTCAGCAACGAGGAGGAGAAATCAGCAATACAGAAGAGAATTTTTGGTGGGAATTGCCCATGAGACAGTGGCAGAATTGCACAGAACTGGCACCAGGGTGGATTCAGCACCATGAGCAGGTGGGACCAGTGCTTAAGTCACAAACTGGAGCTCCAGGACAGGACTGGGGGGTGTTGGCTGCAACAGGTAAAGCTCAGACCATGGAACTCTGAGGACATGGCATTTGGCTTAATCAACTGATATAAAGGACTACTGATCCCCCCCAGTTCCTTGGGGATTGCAGTGCAAAAGGAGGGGAACACAGCTAGGGAGACAATTTTTAGGATGCCATCAGAGGCACTGGATAACTGGCAGCAGGAGAGAAAAATGAGGATGGTGCTGCATTAAGTGTTCGTATAATTTTGAGGGAGGAAAAGTTGAATCGTGAATGTGAAGAGCTTGCAAGTGTGTAAAATTTTTGAGGATGGAAAAAGACCTACATTATGTCAGCCTCAAGTCAGACATGCAGGAAGGAGGATGATTTACATTAAAACAATAAACTCCACTAAACCAAACCAGACAGCAGCGATACTTCCAGCACTCTGGATTATTCATACACCCAAGGCAGCCACAGATTTATTGTATCATCAGAGGATACAACTGTTAACGACGCACCAAAGCTCAAGCCCTGACTCCAGGTTTCATATAAATCAGCCTGGAAAATGAAAGAAGTTTCCTCAGCTGCTCACACCCTCCAAGAGGTTTTTCTCTACAGGCCACTGCTAATCTGTAGCCTGGGTGATGATTCCCGGTAAAGAACCTTTCCTTTAACCCAAATTCAAAGAACAACTTCCAGGGCAGTGGAGAAGCACCATGAGAAGAGATGCTGATGAAGCATCTCCTCCTTGGCTCATGCCATGCCAGAGCAGGAGGGAACTGCACTGGAGAGAGCTCCAGCAGCTGGTGAAGAGAGCAGGATCCTGTTGTTGGGAAAGGGATGACAGGATCCAGTGTCTTTGTGACAGATGTTCCAAGGCAGATCTCAGAGGTTGTAGCACTGTTTTCTCCCCAGCTACTTCAAACACTTCCCTCGCTGACCTCGGGGTGTCCTGGCCCAGGGATGCCAACGAGAGGACCCCGTGCCGTGACTGGCACAGAGCTGTGGGATGGGAGTCCACACTGGAATTATAATACTAAAGGAATACTGCAGTAGAGGCAAACCCTGTGCCAGCCCCACTGACCTGGATTGCTGCCTTGGGAAGCTCCTGCTCCACAGTGAGGATCCTACAGAGAGGAGAAGCTCCTCAGCTGCTGAAAACCACAAATCTCCACTCATTTAAGAAAGGCAGCTCTGAGGTTTTCCTGGGGCGGGGGGGAGGGTAGGTCATTTGGGGAGGAGAAGTGCTGGTCACAGTGCTCTGTTTGTGTGTCCCCAGAACCACAAGGACAACTCCTTGTGGCACTGCTGTATCTTACAGGTTTGTTTTTCCTTCTCCTTCACACCCAACAGCTGGAAATGATGCTCTAAATACACTTTAACTTTTTGCTATCTACGTATGCTTTGCTTTCTCTGCTCAGCCCCCTGATGCTCTGCCAGGTTTGAACTCCTCACTGGCCAACCAACTGGGAAATTCCAGCCTGCTCAGCTTTCCCACCAAACACCACCCCCAGGGTGACCTCAGCCAGGAGACGGCAGCGGGAAATGGAGGAGAAGGGCAGGTCTGGGAGGTAGCTTGAAAGGGAGAAGGAAAATGGGAAAACTGCAACAGGCTGCCTGAAAATCTCCTTGTGACCCCTTCTGTTCAGTCCCCACACATGCACACATGCACATGCACAACAGGATTTCACAGTGCCAATGTCAGCAAGTGCCTTTTTCCCCTCGGAACACACCGGATTTTGCCATTAGACTCCCATTTCGTAGCAGTGCATTGGAGACCCATGAAATAAATATGTTGCAGTCACTCCAGTGCCTGTGCCCTGCACTGCAGAGTGTGCCAGGGGCGTTCACAGCCAAAGGACTTGACAGGAACTCGGCTCCTTGTGCTCCCAGCAGAGCTGAGGGATGCAGAAAATTGCAGTGTTTTTTGGACCACGTCTATTTTAGTTCTCCGTTAGTCCTACACAGCCAAACACAGATGTCACAGCGAGGTCTGGTACAAACAGATGGGGATGTGCTCCTTTTAGAACCAGCACCATGTGATTTTTGGTCAGAAGAAGAGGCATGGATGTGCTTTCTCTGTCCTGCAGGCGGCTGCCACGGCTTTGGAGGGCTGTGGCACTGAGCTGGGTCCTGTCCTTCACAGTGGGCTGGGTCTGGCAGGTAGATGTGTCTGACAGCAGCCAGCGAGGAGCTTCAGTGCACTGAGACAAAATGTCTCCAAATGAAGAAGACCTGAAGTGCCCTTCCAAGCCCTGAGTGGCTCTGAAGGGGTGCTGCTCCTCCTTAGTGTCTGCAGGGATGGCCGGGATGGCAGAGAGAACAGTCAGGAATTGTCTGGGGAGGACAACTGAAGGGCATCATGTGCTCCTTCCACATGGCTGCCCCACAGGAATCTGCTGGTGGGTTTTCTGGGCAGGCAGCTCTCCTTGCAAAGGCTCTGGTTGGCTGTGGTAGGACAGCTTGGCACAGCACCCTCCTTCCCTCACCCTGGAGTGCCACCACACAGCTCCAGACGTGTCTTTGGGAAAGACTGACCACTGCTCCTTGTTCAAACACGTGAGACAGAGGCACCAGGGGAGAGTCCTCCCTGCTCCCCCCACGGGAGAAGCTCCTGGTTCCCTGTGTGCCCCCTGCAAGCACTTTGTGTGATTTAATCAACTCCAGGGATTTTTTCTATGTTTTTTCAAAGTCCATTATTCCCTGACCAGGAGCAAGTGCTTTTTGGATGTAAAGGCATCACCAACATCCCTCTGGATACACAGGCAGGACAGACAGGTACCACCTGCACACATCGTCCCTGGAGCCCACTCCCCCCCAAATTCTGCCACCTGAAAGTGATGCAGGGCAGTAGTGGTGCCATCAGAGGGGCTGCCCTGGGGACACTGAGCTCAGAACACGTCCCTGGGTGCCCAGCACACCTCCCCACAGGTGGGCTCTGCTGCCAAGCCAGGGATGTGTGTGCAAATACAAACACAGCACTGCACTGGGGATTTTGGGTACGCAGATTTTTAGATGAGTAGAGGCTGGAGGGACAATTCCTCCAGTTAAAGTCCTTGCTGCTGGAGCACCAAACTTTGAGACAGTGCAGGAGCTCAGCAGAGAAGTGACTCATGCCTGTAGGGAATGGTTTGATGCCACTTGCAAGGGCTTTGTTGTTGGATCTGGTCTGGAAGTGGAAAATGCTAAAAGTATTTTATAAATGGTCTCATATTTTACAAGCAGTCCAGGGAGATGATGTCTGGCCTCAGAGGTCTAGATGGCTCAGGATCTTCATCTACAGCAGACACACTTCCTCTTGGATCCAGCTCCTGGAAAATACAGCCAAGCAGCTCCCAATGAATGTGCCTTCAGCTGCTGAAAACGAGGGGAGAAGCCCAGGAATGGCAGACAGGGACCTGTAAACACCAGTTCTGCTGGCCATGGCCAAGGGGTGGCTGGAAAAATGCCATATGTGGCCACAGGAAGGTGGTGGTGGCAGGAGCGTTTCAAAGGCTACGACGCAGTGCTGGACAGGAAGAACCACCTGACTCCCATTTGCACTCTCTGTGCTTGGTTGGTGGCATTTAAACATCCCAAAAACCTTCTCAGTAACTAAAGATTTTGTTTCAGTTATTTATAAACCCATGGATTGATCCTTCAGCTTCAGCCACAGCATTTTGCCTCCGGAGACCTGGGGTGAGGTTTTTGCCTCTGTCGACCCGGGCTCTCCTCGAGGTGAAGGGCTGAGACTGAAGCTGCCTCAAAGCTCCCAGAGCACCATCTCTGAGGAAGGTACTGGTCCCCAAATGGCACAGAGCACACCTGCCCAGTTTGGGAACTGCAGAGAACCAGATCACACGACTCACACTCCGAAACTACCAGCTCCTCGTGAGGACTGGGCTTCCTCTGCCTTTCTGTGCTCCAGGCACCAAACCAACACCTTTCCCAGCAGCCAGACCTTTCGAAAGGGCTCTGACAGTAGAGAGTCACAAAACCCAGCCACCCTCCCCTCTGTCCCTCCCCCAAAACCCTCTGTGGTGCTGGTTCAGCCCTGCACCAGCACCCCTGAATTGAACTGGCGGCCTTTTCATCTTGTCAGACACCTGGAAACCCAAGAGCCACAAACACCTGCCGTGCCACGACCAGTGGAAAAGAACAAATACTCAAACAGGAGGGAATGTGCATATAAAAAAACCTTTTTCTCCTGGCATATTGTCAATAAGCTGCAATTTTTCCTTCCCCAGGGAAGAGATTTTAAGTTCTTGGATGATATGATGCTTGGAGACGTAATTTCTTTTCTGTAAAAAAAAAAACCAAACCCAAAACAACCAAACCCCAACCGACCAACCGAAAAAAATGTCCAACCCCCAAACTCACAAACCGGTGTTAAAACAGTGGACAAATCTCCCAACAATGACAACTGAAAAATAAAGGTACACGTCAGCGTTTGTAATCAAAAACTACTACATACTGTACTTGGGAAGTCCTCTGGGAAAAGATCACTGGCATCTAGAAAGGACATCACTAAAAGTCTTGTGCATGATATGTATGAGACACGATGCCACTGGAGGGTGGATGGACAGACCCTTTAGGAAACTGTCACTCACAAAACTGTTCCATGACAAGAGAAAATAAGAGATGTAAAAAGGATCGGTTTTTTTTTCCCCCACCCCCTCCCCCCGACCCCAAAGGCGTTACAGATTCCTTCTCATTTGTTGGAAACAGCCTCCTCTAAGTCTTGGTTTATTTGTTGTGTGTGGTTATTTTTTTTTTTTTTTTTTAAGAAAAAAAAACCAAAAAAAAACAACCAAACTCTTCGGCTTTTGAAGAAGTCCATCAGTGTCTGAGATGCACTTGGTTCCACAGCACCAAAGAGCTTCAGCTCTCCCCGCTCTGATTCGCTCAAAGGGGCTTTTGGGGGAGGGCTGCACGACATTCCCAGAGCCACAGCCCGTGGGAGGAAAGGATGTGCTTCTGTGGCCTTTCTTTGCATTCCTCTTCCTGAAAAAGTCTCATCTCTCCAGAGGTGCCTGGGCCCAGCTGCAGCAGCCTTGTGCAAGGGGAAACATGAAGCTGCTCTTTTCTCTTCCTTTGGAGACTCCCATTGGTCTTGGAGCCCTTTTCAAGAATGCAATTGCTTTATTATTATTTAAAAATATTTCGTAGTTCGTTGTTTTGTTTTGTGTTTTTTCAAAATAATTGTCCTTTTTTTTGTGGTTTTGTTTTTTTTTTTTGTTCCCTTTTTCCATTGCTTAAATTCTAGAAGCTCTTGGCGACTTCTGTTTTTGAGGACAGGGTGTTCCTTCCTGCTGCCCTGATCCTCAGAGCAGCTGCCTGTCTCTGGTCCATGCAGAACACTCAAGAACTGGAGCTTGGACATTACAGGGGTGAAAGGGGAGCAGGGCCTTGAGGAAGAGGAGGAGGACACACAGCCATCAAACCTCCACAGACTGAATTTGGTTCATCTGTGCCCTCATCACCTGGATACTGTTCAGGATTTTCTTCTGGTGTCCTGCTAAAGTGACCCCAACTCGCAGAATGTCCCTTTGGGAAGAAAAGAAAACAAACATCAGAAGGTATTTTCTCACAAAAGGACAAGATCACAGATGATATTTCAGATGATCTCTCAACCCAAACCATTCCGTGACTCTTATGATTCCATGAGAAGGGAGCTGAAGTCTACACAGATTTCTTCCATGAATGCAACCAATGGATGCAAACCTGGTGAAACCTCTACTTTTTTACTTTTTCTGGCTTATCCTCCAATCTTTGCATTTTCTACCCACCTGTAGCACCCTCAGAGTCCTGGAACCTCAACAGAGAGTGCAAAACCAAATGTCCCAGGCTCTGCTGAGTCAACTTGCCTTGAATTTTCTACTCTTGTGCCATTTTGTTTGGATTCTCTTTCATTTTTTCCATCCCTGGAGACACAGGACCAGGGTGTCCTGCCCCTCATCAGTGCGGATCTCACTCCCCCTGTGAAGATGATGGGCTGAACTTGATGCTTTTCCTTTGATCTGATAAGACCATGAAATGATCAACTTCTGTACTTGTGCTCTGTGTTAAATCAGGGTAATCTAATTTTTGGATTGCTCCTGTTTTTTATAGGTATTGGGCATGTGGGAGAAATAAAGGTCATGGCAAGAGAGTGAGTGTGACTCTAAATTGGTCCCATTTGTGGCTCCAGCTGTGTTTGTTCCCCTCTGCATTCTCCCTCCTGGTGGATAAACCTCAGTCATGAATTCTTCAGATCTTCTTCCCATCAGGGGATGGATGGACATGACCCACACCTGACTCTGAGGATTTTCAAGTGCCTTTTCTCCTGGAGTGTCAGGAACAGACTTTTAAGGGGAAGTGTGGCAAAACCCTTGCCTGGTTTCGAGTGGAAGCCAGTGGGCAAAGAAGGGCAAACAGGAGCTCCAAGGAAAGGTGGAAAAGATTATTAATTCATGTCTGTAAACCAGGACAGGACTGTGCCTCTGCACAGCCCTGTGATTCCCAGCCTTGGACACTGGACATTTGATTGTATACTGGGAAGGAATTCCTCCCTGTGAGGGTGGAGAGGCCCTGGCACAGGTTGGGCAGAGAAGCTGTGGCTGCCCCTGAATCCCTGGAAGTGCCCAAGGCCAGGTTGGACGGGGCTTGGAGCAACCTGGGCTGGTGGAAGGTGTCCTTGCCCAGGGCAGGCAGTGGGATGAGATGGACTTTAAGGTCCCTTCCAACCCACACCATTCTGGGATTCTTGGCAGATAATTTGGTGGCCCAGGTGTCCCAGCCTGCAGACAACCAGTAAGAAACCTTTCCAGTGTTGAAACCATGTGGATTTGGGGAACCAAATCAGTCCTCAGGAAACATTTACCCTTTGCTGGCTGTGAACAAAATAGCAGCTCCACTCCCATGACTGTGTACTTCTGCAAAGACCAGGTGAACATCAGGTGGTGGTGTCAAGTAGAGTTGCACCATGATTTCCCAAGGAAAAAGGACTTGGACTGTCCTTCTCTCTGTTTTACACCCAGCCAGGCAGGTGATGAATGTGGAAGGCAGGTTTGTCAAACCTGGTGGGACACGAGCTGAGGATGCCCCTGTGGCTGTGGTGAGGGCACTTGGAAGGCATTGTGAGGGACATGGTAAGGCACTGGGAGAAGTGGCATTTAAGGGACACTGAGGATGTCTGTGAAAGAACAGGCTGCACTGGCTGGACTGCCTGCAGAGCTGTTTGCTGCTGGATACTCAAAATAGCACAGCCCAGGCAGAGTTAGGTTGTAGTGTGGGTCTGATGTCTCTCTTTAGTCAAAGTTCTTCTCTACCTTTCAGATTTTGTGGACTCTCTTTCTGTTGTATGAACACAGAAAATATTGTGCCAAAATCATCCCCAGGGCCTTGGGGTTGTACCACAGAGGTGCTGAAATGGTCAGAACTGCCATGGGATTTTCCCAGCAGCAAATAAGAACCAAAAGCCAGAAAAGGTCCCACTGGCTGTTTGTGTGAACAGATTCTGACTCACTGGTAGATTTAAAATCTGGATTAAGGCACCAACTCCAAAATCCTTCCTGGTCACCAGGCTAAAAGACATCACAGCACTTGCAGATGGCTTTGATGCTTGGCCCTTTCTAAGGGTTTCTACAGCAAAGTGTAACCAGCCACAGAGGCATCAGAGCCCCAAACCCACCACAAATGGATTTCAGCTGCTTTCTCCAAAGAGCTTGCACAGAATTTGACACTGCAGGATGTTTTTATCTAGGGGATCCTGTTTGCCAGGAAGACTGGACTGGATGACCTCCAGTGGTCCCTTCCAACCTTTACCACTCTGTGATTCCGTGATCTGGAACTTTCAGACACCTTTCTGAGGCAGAACTTCGTTGTCTCCATCCCTGATACACCACACACCCAAGAGGACTGCAGAGTCTAAGACTGCTCTTGAGTGGCTGGAGAACTGTCTGCTGCCACCTGAACTCTCCATTTGTTCCATGTTTGGGTTCTGGAGACCTTGGGGGGGGTGTTCATTCTCACAGTGGGGACGTGCAGCGTGATGGTGTGGAGATGAGCTCTGCAAGTGCAGAGAGACAGAGAACACAAAGTCTGGAGACCACACAGAGCCTCCAGAAACTGAACAGACCAAAAGTGGTTCCACAAAGGTTCAACAAATTCTCTACAAGTAAAACCACAAAATGTGAAAATAAAGCTAATTCAGTAACAAACAATTGTTGTTAAACTGCTGACACTTTCCCCGTGTTTTGGGCACTTACTCTACAGTCATCTGAGATACTACATCAAAGGTGGTGAAGCCAGCACTGGCAAAGCTCTCCTTGTACTGGCTCATCTTGATGGCATCCAGCCATTCATCCACAGTGTTGAAGCTGGAATAATCCGGGATTGTGCGGTCCAGGAGGGGGAGGTTCATCCTGGAACACAGAAACGGGAATGAGCAGACAAAGAGCTGCAAACACAACTGTCCCTGCACCCTCCAGCAGCTGCAGGCACCTGGAGCAGCATCATTCCCAGTGTGTTATCAACTACCACCCAGACAACACTCTGTTCTGCTGAGGGACACCAAAATACATCTGGGGGACCCCAAAAGTCCCCAGGGACTCCAAAATACCTCCAAAACACACCTGGAGGATGCAAAAATACACCTGGCAGACCCCCAAATACACCTGGGGGATCCCAACACCCTCCAGCCCCAAGGGACTCACAGTTGTTTCCACGTGCATGTTCAGGGTGTCAACGGTGTTCTGGGGGAAAAGGGGTTTTGGGGGAAAAATGGGGGGTTTTGGGAAAAAAGTGTTGATTTTTAGGAAGGAAAAGGGTTTTATTTGGAAAAAATGGTGGGTTTTATGTAAAAAAACCCAAGTGGTTTTAGGAAAAAAATGGGAGGTCTGGGGGAAAAAAAAGGGTGGGTTTTGGGGGAAAAATTTAAGCATTCTTTGGAAAAATTGTGGGGTTTTGGGAAAAATGGTTTTCTTGGGGGAGGAATTGTGGTGTCTTGAGAAACAAATGGGGTGAAAACATGGCTTTTTTTGGAAAATACAGGTTTGGGAGGGGCAAATGCTTGATGATCTCAGAGGTCTTTTCCAACCTCGTTGATTCTGTGATTCTGTGAATGTGAGACTGGACAGCCAGAGCAACCACACTCCTCCAGCACCCTGAGAGCAGAGTCCACTGCCCACGAGCTGTCCGTGTCCACCAGAACAAGGAGAGGGACCGGAGTGACCTTGACATCTGCACAGGATTCCCTGTGGTTCCAAGCTCTCTGGCCTGGACATTAGATATTTGATTAGATGGTAAGGAAGGAATTCTTGGCTGTGAGGGTGGGCAGGCCCTGGCACAGGCTGCCCAGAGAAGCTGTGGCTGCCCCAGCCCTGGGAGTGTCCAAGGCTAGGTTGGACGGGGCTTGGAGCACCCTGGGCTGGTGGAAGGTGTCCCTGCCCATGGCAGGGGTGGGATGAGATGAGCTTTAAGGTCCCTTCCAACCCAAACTGTTCTGGGGTTCTGTGATCTTTCAGTGCCTACCCTGTAAAGGACTAAACACAGGCCAAGCTGCCCCTAAAGCAGCTCCTAGAGAGAGATGCAGTGATGGTGCCCACCAAGACCCAAGGACAGCAGGTCTGCACAGAGGAGCCCCAGAACAAGGGGAAGGCAGAGACACGTACCCAGAGGAGAGGGGTGCCATGGCTTTCAGGCTGTTCGGATTTCGGATCATTTTGTCCAACGTGTTGACAATTTGCCCAAATTTGGGCCTGTGGTTTCGATCCTTCTGCCAGCAGTCCAGCATCAGCTGGTGAAGGGCATTTGGGCAATCCATGGGCGGTGGCAGCCGATAGTCCTGCTCGATGGCATTTATCACCTGCAGGAGGGGAAAAAGAGGTTAGTGCAGTTGTGATAAAACCTATTTAATTCACAGTGTCCCCTCTCTTGGATCCTGAAGGTGACTGGCACGACCAGCCCTGCTGCAACCTGCACTCACTGGTGCCCTCCAGCCACGAGGCAGGTGAGTCAGGGTGATGTGTTTGGATGGGTACCCAGCCCAGCAGCTCCCTGGGAGGAGAACTTCCCTATCCACTGTAGGTTGTGACCTACAGACAGGGAAGCTGCCTGTGTTTTCCTTCCTCCAGCAGTGTTTTCTACTCCTTCCAGCAACCCAGCCCATCCAGGTGACAGGGTTGTGCCGGGGGATGCAGCCCAGGCTGCATCTCCGGGCTGGCACAAAGCTTTTGTGTCTCCTCACTGCTCCACA
Organism: Myiotriccus ornatus; assembly: GCA_036023395.1. Taxonomy (NCBI): domain Eukaryota; kingdom Metazoa; phylum Chordata; class Aves; order Passeriformes; family Tyrannidae; genus Myiotriccus; species Myiotriccus ornatus. The sequence goes on along the minus strand of JAYRBT010000056.1, from coordinate 549,524 downwards.
CGACCTGGGAAAATGCCTGGCCTTGCAGTGTCCAGTGGAAATAGCAGAGGAACAAGGGCTGGAGGATCTTCTTCGAGGAGAACCCCACTGTAACTCTGTACCTGCAGCCCTCCATCCTCTCCTGGGTGATGAAGGAGGATGGAGCTGCACCACCTTCCAGGAACATCATCTGTTCCTCTGACAGAGGTAAGTGCAGGCAGGATTCTCCTGCCTTTTGGCCATGCACAGCATGGGCACTGAAGGACGAGCAGAGGGAGCCTTGGACACAATAAATAGGCCTGTGTGGCAACAAAAGCCAGGAGTGAGGATAAAAACCAGGCCCAAGGATACTGCAGAAATCAGGAGCATCATTTTGAAATGACCAGCTCTCTGTGGGAATGAGAGAAAAGGGGAGGAAGAGGGACAGAACTTCTCTCAGGGATCCAGAGGAAGGATCTTGGTGCCTCTGGCTGTTCTCACCACGGGACCAAGGCTGCCATGACTTTGTCCAGCTATGTCTTAGCACACTTCCAAGAGATCTGCCTGGTGGGATACCCCAGGGGGAAGGGCTGGACATACCTGTGGATGTGAATATACTGTGGAGCAGGAAGCTGCCTAGAGAAAATTAAGGATACTGCAGCTGGGAATGGGAAAGAAGCAGGGAAGCGTTGGTGGGGAGGAGGCACTGGGGGTGCTGTGGCAGTAGCAGGCTCCATCCAAGGGAGGGCAGATGGCAAATCCATGACAAACAATCCAGAGCGTGAGGTGGGGGATCCGGCAGGGTTTAAGAAGGACGGTGGCTTCAGGCAGGGAACGGACTAGAAGGTTCTCCAGACTCTGCTGTGCGTGGCCAAGGTGCTGGGCAGGCTGACCTGAGACATGGGGGCTGGCACCACTGCTGCCAAAATGAGCCAGGTGGGAGGAATCCTCCCTGCCCTTCCCTGCCCTGGTTGGACATCGTGGTGCCCCACAGGGCTTGTGAAGGTCTGGCCTCCCTGACAGGAGGGTGGAGCCAGGTGGGGGTTGGTCTCTTCTCACAGGTAAAAGAGCGACAGGACAAGAGGAAGCAGCCTCAAATTGTGCCAGGGGAGGTTCAGATTGGTTATTAGGGAAAAATTCCTCATGAAAAAGTTGTCAAGCATTAGAACAGGGTGTGCAGGGAAGTGGTGGAGTCACCATCCCTGGAAGGGTTCAAAAGGTGTGTGGATGTGGCACTTGGGGACATGGTTTAGTGGTCAACACTGCAGTGCTGGGTTGATGGTTGGACTCCATGGCCTTAGAGGCCTTTCCCAACCTCTACGATCCCGGGACTGATGTGCTTTGTGCAGCTCTTGGCTCCTGCTCAGGTATTCTCCCAGCAGGTGCAAGTTGACCCCTCTCCCAGCTCTACATCTACCCAAGACAGGGGGGAAGGGGAGGCACAGGGGGCACAGGGTTGGGCAGCGGCATCACACAAGGACCAAGTGTTCGTCTCTGGCACGGACTGAGCGCTTTTTGGACGAGCCGCCTGCTGTGCTGCCAGCAGACACATCCAGAGGCAGCACAGGCTGCTCTCTCCATCTCCCCTCCCATCAGACACATCCTCTGAGGCAGCACAGGCCGCTGCCTCCATCTCCTCTCCCCCAGCCTCCCCAGGCGCTCACACCCCAGGGTCAGGAGGCTAATCTGCACTGAATACCCGCCACGTGCCCTCAGCAGGGAGGACCAGCTGGGCTTAAGTGGTGACAGCTTCTGGGCCACCATGTCACCGTGTCCTGCGGCACGAAGAGCGGGAGAAAGGGCTGGGCACGGGAGGCGCGGCGGGAGATGCCAAGGGGGCAGGAACAGGCTCTGCCGTCCCCGGCAGGTGCTGCCGCAGCACTGGAGTTGTGGCAGGAGGAACCTTGGAGGGAAGAGGTCCAGGGAGGAGAAATTCTTTGCAGAGAGAGTGATCAGACACTGGAACGGGCTGCCCAGGGAGGGGGTGGAGTCGCTGTCCACTGGATGTGGCATCAGCGCCACGGTCTCGTAGGCAAGGCGGTGTTGGGTCAAGGGTTGGACTTGATGATCTCAGAGGTGTTTTCCAACCTGGTTGATTCTGTGGAGTACAAGGGAGATGGAAGGCAGAGGGCTACAGGTGCAGTGACTCCTGGCTTCAGGAAATGTTTGAAATTGAGGTGACAGTGAAGCCTTAACAGGAAGGGAATTGTCCTTGCTGAGAGGGCAGACCCCCAACTCCCCTGCCTCTGCCTTGAAGAACTGATGCAAAGATTTTTCTGGCATGGCAAGGGCTGGGGCAAGGCTGTGAACAGTCAAAGTTTGCTCAGGTATCATCTACCTGCTCCAGGCTTAGGGACTCACAATTTCCCACCAGGTACTAAAGAGGGTGTGGTTCCACCCTGGAGAAACCTGACGTGGCCTGGATGGAGATCTATTGACATGGAAAAGGTCTGATCTGCCACAGGGGCAGAAGTCAGGTGGGAGCCTGGCTCCCACTCCCCCCTGTGAGGCAAGGCTGGTTTAGGAGCCCACAGGACGATGGAGATGGAGATGTCAGTCTGAAGGCTTCCTCGGGACTGCCCAGAGGCAGCTCTGAGCCACGCTGGAAGCCAGGCAGATGCTGGCACATGCAGGTGTGCAAGGCCCAGGCTTACAGCAGAAGGGGAGGACAAGCCTTGGGCTCACCAAGGATCCACCCAGGACCTTGGCATTAGATCCTGAGGGTTCATGAGGCAAAGAAGGGCAAGAAGAAAGGCAGCTCTTCGGAGACAGTGTTAAAAAGAGACCTTCTGGACCCACATGGGCAGGTGCAGCATCCTCATGGCACTCACTGCCACCAGACAGGTGGGCTTTGACCACCCAGGTACTGGCAGAACGGGGAGAATGGCACTGCTGTGGTGAAGGTGTGGCTGCAGACACAGGTCACCCTTGCATGGAGGCAAGGAAACTGTCCCCCTGGGAGGAAGGAGAGCACAGAACTGCTCCAATTCAAGACAAGAGTGATGAAGCATTTCAAAAATACTGAAATACTTTGTGGGTTTGTTTTTTTAGCTGCACATAAATTGCTTGGCTACTTAGAGACCACAGTCCAAGTTTTCCAGGGGGGTTTAATGACCATCTAGTGGAAGGTGCCCCTGACCATGGAAGAGGGTTGGACAAGATGATCTTTAAAGATCTCTTCCTGCCCAAGCCATTCTTGTCTCTGTAGCATTCTCCCATGGAATGCTTGTGATCCCTGCAGATGAAGCTCCGCTTGCTGCTCCAGGAGCCCTCAGCTCACTGACATTTCTTTTTCCACCCACTTGGTTCCTTCACCTTCTCAGCATCTGCCCATCACCTGCTCCCCTTAACCCTGTCCTACTGCAGTAGATGCTGAGCAGTCCCCACCCTCTGCCATAGCAGCACAAGGTGACCAGACCAAACCCCAAAATTATCCCCATTACTTCTTCCAGCGGTGCCGACCTTGGGCACGTGTCCGTCACCAGAAAAGGCTCTGGACGTGCCACAGGCTGTGGCCACGCTTTGGCCTTGCAATGCCCCCAGTTCCAGCGTTCCTGCCCCCGGTTTCTTAACTCACATCTTGGTTGGTCATGTCCCAGTAGGGCCGCTCTCCGTAGGACATCACCTCCCACATGACGATTCCGTAGCTCCACACGTCGCTGGCCGAGGTGAATTTGCGGTACTGAATCGCCTCAGGTGCTGTCCATCGTATGGGGATCTTCCCACCCTGCAGGGAGAAAACAGAGGATGGGAACAGAAGGAGCAAGAGCAACTGAAAACATGAGCACCCATAATGTTTGCCTGCAATATTCTGGTAAAACCCAGAAGGAAGGGACCACAGGACTCCCCCTCATGCTACTTCAGGATGGATGTGGATTGTCTAGTCAAGTTGGGAAGCCTCTTGTGATGATGATTTTCCCCATTTGGTGACCTGTCCCACCACTCTCCTGAGGATGGAGCTTTTCCTGTAATTCACCTTGAACCTCACAAGCCACATTTTTGCCTATTCCTCCTTATTATATCATCTGGTGCCACTGCAAGGAGTTTGTCTTTTTCCTCCAGATCACTTGGAGGTATTCCCTCAGCCTCCTCTCCATCACATTAAACAGGACCAGCTCCTTCCACCTGCCTCCTGCTACAGTTTTCCTCAGCATGGAGAAATGCCCAAGGTGCTGGTAGTGACTTTGGTAGAAAAATTAAGGTCTAGGAATACAGGGAAATCCAAACTGATCTCCCTCCATCCTTTTGCTGTCATCTCTCTACCTCCAAAGCAGGATATATGGAATTAGAACACCTTCTTCTTCAGCCTTCTACAGCTGTTGACTCCTTGAAGTCAATGGTACATAATTTTTGAGCTGGAGTCCTCTTGTCTCAGCCTGTTTGTGGATATACATGATCCAGCAGGATCTGTTTCTGGAGACCAGGATGGAGTGAACAACTCCTGCTGGGTCACTGGTGGCAAATGGGATGGACTGGGCGGGCACTGGGGGTTCTGTCATCCAGCTCTGGAGAAATGAGGGCTCTCCACTCTCCACACAGTGGAGTCACCCCCTGAAGAGCACAGGAGTGGCACACACAGAGCCATGCTCTGCTCAAGCCCTTCCATCCTCCTGATTTCCCTTCACGAGCTTTGGGCTTTAGCCATTCATTCAAGGGACCTTCTGAAGGGAAGTTCTTCCCCTGTGCTGAAAACCAAGCAAAACTGCCTGTGTTCTGTGGCTGGGAGAAGATTAAAGAACATTATATTTTGTCAATTAATAACTGGTATGTGTTATTAAGGGTCTCCTGGGACTTTCTAGGACTCAGCCCCAGTATATGCCAGAATAAAGATAATGTTACTTAATCTTCTCACAGCCACAAAGCTCAGGCAAAACATTCTGTTTTCCACAAGAGGGGAAGACCAAGCACTCCCCACCAAGCATGATGTCCCCTCCATCAGGCAGACTCTTGACAGAGCTTGTGGCAAGCAGTGGGTTTAAAAAACACATAAAAGAGAGGTCCTAAAGTAGAAATTACAGACGTTGGAGGTTCTTTGCAGAGGAATTCACTTCTGTGAGACCTCCCCTGTCTGTGGTGATCTGACCCGGGGCCTCAGCCATGAACCTCCCATGTGGGCACCACATGGGCACCAGGTCCCTGGGATGATGACAATAAAGCATCCAGGACAGGGCATTTTGCAGACGAAGATCCTCCTGGTTCTCTGATGCAGCAGGTGCACATATTCTGTCTCTGCAGATGATCTACATCCTGCCACAGTGCCCACAGTCCAAGAAGAATAAATTAGGGCTGACAAATTTATTGTTAGAGAGAAAAGCTACAGGCACAATAACAGGGATAGAGAACAGCAGTAAAGACCATGTATTTACTTAACAAAGGGAAAGTTAATTGGCTGTGAGGAACATGTTGTGAAAAATAAATGTTATTAAGTGCTCCTAAGGCTGTGTAAGATGGAAGAGTTGATGTTTGAAGCTACACAAGCTCAGATGAAAATAAACCCCCACACTTTTGGTGTTTGTTTGGTATTCAGCTGCTGATATAATTCACTAAGAGCTATTCCAGGTAACTTCAAAAGACCCAGGAGGGACGATTTCCTACAGCAGTACCAACACTTATTTCCAGGAATTCTTGTCTTAGGCATTGATCCTGTTGCACTGTTCCAGAGCCATGCTGTGTGATATTTATGAGAAGTCCTGGCTACAACCTCACTAAGAAACAAGTCTTCAAACAATCCTTTGGTCCCAGTGAACATCCTGTAGCCTGAGACAGGCCATGAGTCCTTGGTGGCACTTGTGTCACTGGCACTGTGGGTGTTCCTGGGAAGTAGTTACATGTTCATGAAGCCATTTCTAGGAACGTTTCTGTCTAATTTATACAGATTCTCTGGAGGATCAGCATCTAATACTGCTGGGATGAATGCCCAGCATGCACACCCACTTCAGTCTGTTGTTCCTGGGGCTGAGCCTGTGACATGACATGGAGGAGGATGACAGATTCCTGAGCAGCAGGATGATGGATTCCTGGACAGCAGGGCAGCACAACTGGACAGTGATGATTAAAAAACCTAGACTTGCTGCCCTGGCAACAAATCTGTCAGGGCAGCATTTCAAAGGACCCCATCTGGATCCCACTGAGTGGGTATAGTGCATGATACCAACTACGGGCTTTATCAGGGATATATATGTTTGGAAGAAGGCTCAGCTATCCCTAGGACTGACAGGACCTTGCAGGAGGGAATCTTTTTCCATTTATTTCATTGGTCTTTCCCCTTCTGGGACCTTATTTCTCCTGCTGACACCCTGAAAAAGCGACGTCCCTCTTTCCCCTCTCCAACTCCTTCCTTCACCCCCCATCCCCCACCCACCCATCCCTCCCTCTGGAAGAGCAGCGTTACCAGGGCACTGGTGTAGGTGGGATCAGAGGTGTCGTCCTCCAGGAAGCGGGAGAGGCCGAAGTCGGACACTTTGCAGACCAGGTTGCTGTTGACCAGGATGTTTCGGGCCGCCAGGTCCCGGTGCACGTAGTTCATGTCCGCCAGGTACTTCATGCCCGCGGCAATGCCCCTCAGCATCCCCACCAGCTGGATCACCGTGAACTGCCCGTCGTTTTGCTTTGGGGAACAGAGAGTGGGGGACACCACGTGAAAGGAGCAAATTCACAGCCCGGCACAGTCAGGCAAACAGCCAGAGGTGTCTTTCTACGTCGTGGCAAGATGCAGCTCAGCCACGAGGACGTGCATTCCCTCCAAAGGGGAGTGGAGAGCTCACAGGCGCTGGGAGTCACCCCCACTCACCCTCAGGGCATCTCCATGGTGGCTGCTGTCACCCAAAGGCGCACCCACTTTGCACCGGAGGGCTCAGAAGGGATCATCTATTCCTGTTATCTCCCTTCAACAATTATCCACTTCAAGCTCAGAAGTAGCAATACTTGGACAGAGCAGCTGGAGGTGAAGTCCTGCTGTGTTTAAGCTCTGCCAGACTGTCCCTCTGTGACAGTTTGTATAGGCAGCTGTGGGCGTGCAGGAGGGCACAGCCTCTCCCTAGGATGAGACGTGTAACAGGTGACCTCCTGGAGGTGGTGCCACCTCCACCTCTGCTCCCAAACCACAGACCAATGGACTACGCAGCAGCTGCTCCAGGGGATGCTGGGCAGGGAAGGGCACTGGGAAGGGAACCTTCCCCCCAGTCCTCCTCTGTCCCAGCACAGTGTCTGGAGCTGCCCACTCCCAGCATCCCGTACCCGCAGGAAGGAGTCCAGGGAGCCGTTCTCCATGAACTCAGTGATGATCATGACTGGAGAGCTCTTGGTCACCACGCCCTCCAGGTGGATGACATTGGGGTGGTCAAACTGGCCCATGATGCTGGCCTCGCTCAGGAAGTCCCGTCTCTGCTTCTCCGTGTAACCAGACTTGAGGGTCTTGATGGCCACAAAGATCTCCCTCTTGCCAGGAAGCTTGAGATGCCCACTGCACACCTCGCCAAACTCCCCTGTGGACAGATAGGTAGGGCTTGTCAGCTTCCCACAGGCTCCCCTGTCTGCCCTGCACATCCCCGAGCTGCCACCCACCACCTGATCTCTGCTTCCTCCCTCCTCCACACCAAAGACCCCCCTTCAGGTGGACTCATCCCTGTGAGTAGCGTTGGATATGGGATTATTTGCACGTGGGAACTGGGTGTTCATATTTCTCCAGCATGGAGAGCAATCCCGCTGCTCCTTCTAGTCCAGGCTGGGGCTAAGACCTTAGTGACACCAGTCTTCCCAGCACAGGTAAGGCTAAATCCTCACCTGATCCTGGGAGCACGAAGGAGCCTGTGGTGCTGAGGGGAGCCAGCCATTCCCCAGGCCACCTACCTGCCCCGATCACCTGCTCGATTTTGACACAAGAGATATCGATTTCTTTCGCAAACTCCCTGACAGCCTCATTGGGATCTTCGTAGGTGAACGGATCGATGTAGATCTTCATCCCTGGAGTCACTGCACAAAGGTGAGGAGAGAGTCAGAAAGGTGGATGCAACTAGAACAACAGACTGTTGGCATCAAGGAAAAGAGAAACCTGTTTGTGTGAGGGTCTTTCTGCCTCAGCGAGTTGCACAATCAAGGGCACAGAGCAGAAACGGAGAAACAGTTTGAGAAGGAACATGCAGAGCCATCAACAGGACTATTAAAGCTGGATTTAATGAGTATCAGTCCACAAGTCCTTGTTGGTGTAGTGGGGGGATATGCTGTGAGCTCAGAGTGCAAACTGCAGAGTCTGTGACCCTTCCAGGGGCAGTGCAAGGAGGATGGACAGTCCAGTCGGTTCTCCTGACAGGTAACCCAAGGCTGGGTTTACCCTTGGGAAGCCCCAAAATGGCCAAGACAAGCTGCGGAGGACACAAAGAAAATTGCAAGCGCCAAGTTCCTCCTGCTGGGCAGAGCAGAGGACGTAGTGGGTCCTGGGAAAGGCAAAGGCCATGGGACCTGGTGAGGCTGGACTGCTGCTGCCACATCCCACACTACCTGTGGGACAGCTCTTACCTGTGGGTCTCCTCTTTCTATACCCATTTTCTGGCCTCTAGCTCACTCCAAAATGGGGGTTACATGGAGAGCAGAGCTCACAGCTCACGAAACAAGAAGCCCACCACGGCACCAGAGCATAACTCCCGCCTCCAGGACGCTGGTTCGATTCAGAGGGGTTCTGCAATGCTCACAGGCTACCCAGGCTTTGGCAATTTGCTGTAGTCTCCCCACAGCAATCACTGCTGGGGAGTGAGCAGGGACTGAGCCTTGGACAGGTGTGTTGAGTGTGGAAGTGCTTAAAAGGCACCTCAGGCCCTTGATCAGCTCATGTGCATCCCATGGCACCAAGTGGTGCAGGCACAGCCATTAATGCCACCCCAGCCTGGAGCTGTCATGTCCCACACCAGGCCCAGGAGAATGGGTGTGTGTTTACAGCCTGGACTGACAAACAACTGAGAGCTGCATTTTCATAATCTCTCCTGAAAAACGTCATTTCTCCTGGCAAGGGATAGCGAGGCAGCCAGAACAGGCTGCTGGGCCGCAGGGCTGCAGCTCAGAGCTCTGCCTTTCAGGAGGTGTTTCCCAGAAAAATGAGAAACAACAGTGAGTCCTCAGCAGAAACACTACTGGTGTTCTCCATGCTCTGAGCAAGGTCTGGATTTGTACAGGAAAAGTTATTAAAAGGGCAGAAATGCTGAAGCTACGAGTAGAACACAAGGAAAATAACAACTGACACTGGAATAAAGCAAGATTAGAGCCACATGTCTCTAGTGAGGGAGGAGAAAGGGACTCTAGGGACATGCAGGCAGGGGTTAATCACAGAATAGACTGGCTTGGGTTGGAAGGGATCTTAAATGACCTCATCTCGTTCCACCCCTGCCATAGGCAGGGACATCTTTCACTAGCCCAGGTTTCTCTGAGCCCTATCCAACCTGGCCTTGGATGCTTCCAGGGCTGGGGGAAGGAGGATGCACTGGGGTGAGGCAGAGGGTGTGCAGTGAGGCTGGGAGCAGAAATGCTGGACTGAGGGAGTGCCTTGCACTTGGATGCTGGGAGAGGGAGGCTGCAAGAGAGGGCATGTTGGGTATTGTACTATATACCTATCCATAGATATATCTCCTATCTACTGGGAATCCGGGAGCACTGGGATGGGCTCTAGCAAAGGTGTGTGGGCTTCTGCAGCAGGACAGCACTCTGCAGGAGGGGGACAGGCCAGGGAAGGGGGTCTCACTGCTGCCAAGCAGACGGACAAAGCTGAGGAGTCGGAGGAGCAAGACATGGTGTGGTAGCAGGAGCTGCAGCACAGAAGAGCGTGAGGCTTCGGGGGGTGTGCTGGATGTCACAGGGCATGTGCTGGACGTCACAGGGCGTGTGTTGGATGTCACAGGGTTTGCAGAGCCATGCCCAGGGGTTGGCTCCTGCCAGCCCACAGGGCTGGGTAGAGGGGCAGGGATCAGGGGCTTGGGGCGGGGAGATGCTCTTGCCCACACGTGCACACACCAGGAGGCCCCTGAGCCCCCCCCACCCCACCCCAAACAAGGAATGAGTGAACAGGAACACAAACCGAAGAGCGAGCGGCCCCCCAGGGCGGGCGGGGACCCTCGGTACGTACTGTGGCCACTGGTATAGTGCTGCAGCTTGTCGGTGTACTCGGAGTCCGCGCGCTCAAAGCCCCTTCTTCTGGAAAGGAAGGGAGACCTGAGCACAGCATGGGCCCTTCCCATCCCCAGCCCCTGCCACCCTGCCCCCAGGGACCACCCCCTGCCCGGCCCTGGCGTGCTCAGGTGATCTACCTGTTGCACACGATGCCGATGACGACCACGGCGATGAGGAACACCAGACCCGCCGCCGAGGAGCCGATGATGAGCGGCAGCTTCTCCTGGACGCTGGTCTGGTATTCAGCTGGTTGCACAAAGAAAGGGAGCGGGTTCATGTGTCGTCACTCACAAGTTCATCTAAGCCAGAGCAAGGTCCACATTTGCACGGCTTGTTGCTTGCTTTGGTCCGGGACAGGTGGTGCTGTCCCAGGCCTGGGATGTGCCCCAGTAGGCAGGTTGGATGGAACTATCCCTTTTGGGAGGAGGGTTTAGTCCCATGGATACGTGCTGTGCCTTGTCCTTGGCCTAGGGGCTGGAAAACTGGCTTGGCCTGTTTTATTTAGCAGCACAAATTTAGAAAACTAAGAGCTGGCTCTGCATTTGTCATCACCACGCAGAATACATGAAGTTTGCTTCCTCTGACTCCAGCTGAGCAGAGGCATCCCCATGGCAGGAAAGTTGGGCAGAAATTAGACCAGCTGTGGGATTGTCTGCATGGACCACCACGGCCAAGCCTCTCTCCAGGTTTTGAACAAACAAGGGGACCAGCATTGCTGCCAGTGCATCTCCGTGGCCTTCTGGACCCCATGTCACCTTTCCCCAGAGGTGACAGACTCACCTTCAGTCATGGTCTGGAAGTACATCTTCCCACTGTAGCGGCCGTACCCAGCCACGGTCCGCGCCCGCACCTGGAACACGTAGATGGTGCCAGCTTTGAGGTTCTGCACTGCCACCGTGTTGGTGGGGCTTTTCACCGTGGTTGAGTTCAGCTCGCTCAGATCCTGCCAAGAAAATACAAATCTGTCATCAGAAAAACCAGTTCAGGGTCGGGTGCCGTGTTTCTGAGAGGAGGAAGGGCGGGAGACCAGGGTGGTGTGGGCAGAGGGGCCACCCTGCAGAGAACAAACAGGCCCTTCCTCCTGGCAGTGAGACGCAGAAGTTGGGATGTGAGCGTGGATATCCCAGGACTATCCAGCACCTCTCAGGAAAGGCTCTAAAGGAGGTTTTTAGCTGGAAAACTTGAGCTGCTGCTCCAAGCCTTGAGCTCAGTGGGGATGGGAACTGCTTCCCTCTTCTGTGCCCACTTTCTCTTAGCACTGTCCTCCTTCCTCACCCCCTCCTCCTGTGCCTGATCCAGCCTCAGCACCCTCTCCATTTGCCCTTCACCATCTCCCTTTGCCTCTGCTGGCAGCAAAGCCCACCTGAACACCGGGTTTTGGACCTTGGGAGAAGTATTTGGAGTGCTACCACCCAGGGCCTGCTTCTCCAGGGGCCATGGCCAAGTTACCAAGGCTGGGGAACCCAAGGGCATATTTAAAAGTGATGATGAGACTATTTCTACACTTTTGTCCTGCCCCCTGTCTGCTGTTCTTCTAGCTGAGGACTGGAGCAGTCACATCAAAATGATACAGATGGCATTGCACTTCTGTCAGTGATGGATCCACTAGGAATTATGCCCTTTGCTGAGGATCCAGAAGCACTGGTGGACAGGCATGATCTTCTTGTATAAGAGAACAGGCAGGGACATGGAGAAACTGGACAGCAGAGGAGGATGGGACCACATTCAGAGAGTCTTGAAGGTGGTCAGAAGCCTGGCAGGCATGAAGTTCCAGAAGTCAGAGCAAAGCAGTAACCTCTGCAAAGAGCACAATGCTTCTGGAAAACACAGAGATCTCAGGAAAGCCAAGCTGTGGGCATGAGCCCCGAGAAAAGGAGGTGCAGGCACTGATTTTTTAACCCAGTGTCTGTGGTGATGATGAAGGTTCTCATCCTTCCTGGCACCACCTCGGATCTGGCAGGTCAGGCTGCCTTGGCAGGATCACCGGTAAGACAGAGCAGCAGCTGACAGCTCAAAATCCGACTTGGCAAGTTTACAGATGAGTCCCCTGAGATCTGTTAACTTCAAGTCACTGCAAAGGGCTCAGCAAGCCCAAGGACCCCCCACCCTGCACCCTCACCACTGAGGAGGGGTAACCTCCTGGCAGAAAGCCAGACAAGAGGTTTGGGGAACCCTGTAAGTGGAACTGAGGGTGTGATCAAGGGACTGGTCTCTGTCCCGATTCTGAAGTGTCATTGGGGTAGCAGGGAGGGATTTCTGCTTGTCTCATGGGAATGTGAGGTCAGAGTGAAACTCCCAGCAAGGAGAGAGCATGTGCTCCTCCTCACCAACTGCTGCAGTGGACTGCTGAAGGACAGAGAGTAATGAAGGGGCAGTCAGGAAGAAGGAAGGTCCCACAGAATCACAGAATCATCAGGGTAGGAAAAGACCTCTGAGATCATCGAGTCCAACCTGTGACCAATCCCCACCTTGTCTGCCAGCCCAGAGCACTGGGTGCCACATCCAGTCACTCGTTGGACACCTCCAGGGACTGGATTCCTCCACCACCTCCCTGGGCAGCCCCTTCCAAAGCCTGTCAGCCCTTTCAGTGAAGAAATTCCTCCTGATGCCTAACCTGATCCTCCCCTGGCACAGCCTGAGATTATGTCCTCTTGTCCCATTGCTTGTTACCTGGAAGAAGAGACTGATCCCCACCTGGCTCCACCCTCCTGCCAGGGAATTGCAGAGAGTGATCATAGAATCATGAAACAGTTTGGGTTGGAAGGGGGCTTGGAGCAGCCTGGTCTAGTGGAAGGTGTCCCTGCCCTTGGCAGGGGGTGCAACCAGATGAGCTTCAAGGTCCTTTCCAACCCAAACCATTCTACGATTTTATGAAACACCTGGGAGACCTCCACTATTAACAGTTTTCTCTTCCAAAAAACTGCATCAGTTTTATCCCTCTGGATCTGGTGCTGAAGGTTCCTGGTTATCACCAGGGTGTTTGGGAATCAGACTAATGACAAAGAAAAGCTCAAGGACGAATACACACAGACCAAGGGAAGATGAGCACACAGCAAACCCACGGCCTCATTTGCCTGATCAGTCCTCAGCACTCACTTGGACCTTTCCCAGGCGGGCCAGGAGAGAAATAGGTCAGGAAATGTTTAAAGTTTTAGAGGGCTCAAGGGCTTGGATGAATCCTCTTGGATGGCACTAACAACAGAGTAGTTTAAAAATCATTTTATCCAACTCTTTTGGAGAATCTCATCCCTGCTCCTGGAGGACTTTAAATTGAATGCAAAGGGGCAGCCTACAAGCTGGTTGATAGCCTGGGAGATTGATGTGTGCCTGTCTGAGGAAGGGGTGCTCGTGACTGGGCTCTCCTTTAATCCCAGACCACAAGGAAAAAGCATTTACACCTCTCCACCCTCCCTTATCAAACCTATTCTTTCTCCTTGGCATCACCTCTCCAGGACCTGTACATTCACCTCAAACACTTCCTTCATCCCCTCTGGGCTTCTCCAGCAGGTCCAGGGCAACCCAGATGGTTCAAAATCCAAGTCCAAACTGTTGTATTGCAGAGGTTTGTGGTGTTTGTGTTTTTTTCCTGCTGATTTTGGTTTTTGTTTGTAATTCCTAATTCAAAATAACACACTTTCTTCTTAGGTTTGTTTTTGAGTCCTCATCTGGTTCCCTTTCCCACGAGTCAAACTGAAGCTGAAATCAAAGTCTGCTCAACAGAAAAAGAGCTCCTTGAAATCCTTTCAGGTAGGCTGTGAAACACCAAAAGGACTTGCAAAAACTGCTTCTAAAATGTCACATTTTAAAATAAATAAATAAATTAATTAAAAAGCCAAGTAAAAATGTCAACTGGCTTAATTTGGCAGAGAGCTCCTGTGTGCCTGAACAGCCCTGTCTGCCATGACCAGACCATCACACACAGCTGAACTTCAGCCCCCATGGGATGGGGAAATGCTGAGGTGTGGGGACAGGGTCCTGCCAGCCACTCTGGAGGTGGATCCATGGGGTCTGCAGAGCCTGGACTCTCATGGGGCTTCACAGCTCCAGCTGGCACAGGTCACCTCTCCCAGCCAGCCCAGGAGACATCAAAGGGCTCCTCTGCCTCCTAAGCTATTACACTGGTGACCAAACTGGGCTGAATGTCTTCAAACAATTACAAAATGAGCATAATCAAGCCCAATCATTTTGCATAATGAGGAGAGCTAATTACCCTTTGCAGTGCTTGACACCACAGTGGGTCTCCAGTTCCCACACTCCAGGATGAGTTTGGCAACTTTGGCCAAAAACAGCTCCGTCCTTTCTACATGAAGGCAACACACACTTCTTTTAATAAGACAAATGTTGGCAGGTGCATCTTGGAAGTGGAAAAAACCCACATTAAAAAACACAGAGAGCAGCCACGTCAGGCAGGGTTTGCACAACGACCTGCACCGATTCGCTCCAACTCCACGTGAAAGCAACTCATAATGTTGCCTTTTCACAGGCACCTTTAATAGCACCTAAGAATAGCAATGTTATAAATAATCTGTGAAAGGGAAACAAAAATATACCTTTGTTTCAGGTATTGTGAGTGGCTCTTCTCTGTCAATGCTAAAATAACTGCTTCCATTTTTTTTTTAAAATCTAATTTATGTCTTTATATAGAAGACAATCAGTTGAAAATGAAGAGCCAAGGCGCTTTTCATACAAAATACGTGTTATGCTATTCGTCATTTGAGCTGTTTTCATGAAAATAAAACATAATTTTCTACTGGGGAAAAAAAAAAATTCCACCAGAAACAACTTAACCAGCTCCAGAGATGTTTGCTGAGCATTCAGAAGCACGAGGGACAGTTTGCAGTGAAATACTTGGAAGGAAATCACCTCTGCAGAGACTGGCAATGGAGTGAGAACACACCTGGGGTGTATCACACACCCCATCCAACTGCAGGACTGATGGGAAGCAGGGGAAGAGCACAGCAGAGCCAAAGCCCTGCATTTTGGGAGTGTTCCCAGGCATCCAGTAAATGGCTTTCAATTGCAAAACTCAGCCCTGCAGTGGCCGGACTAACCCGGCATTCAGGGACTAACCTGAGGTTCAGGGATTAACCTCTGGCCCAGCAGCCCGAGCAGGACAAAGTGTCCTATTTTACACACACATCCCTTGGCTGGGGAGGAGTCACAGCCCTGCTGTTCTCCAACCAAAGAAACTGGAAAAAAAGGTACCACGAGGCTCAGATGATTCTGCCCCTCTGCTCTGTTCAGGTGAGACGCCCCTGCAGAGCTGCCTCCAGCAGCTGCCCCCGCTCCTCTTGGGGGCCAAGCACAGGAAGGATGTGGAGCTGCTGGAAGAAATCCTTCCCTGTGAGGGTGGGCAGGCCCTGGCACAGGTTGCCCAGAGAAGCTGTGGCTGCCCCAGCCCTGGGAGTTCAGATTGGACAGGGCTTGGAGCAACCTGGGCTAGTGGAAAGTGTCCCTGCCCATGGCAGGGGGTGGGATGAGATGAGCTTTAAGATTCCTCCAACCCAAACTCATGTTGGGATGATTCCATGACTATGAAATACCAGGACAGAGAGCACCCAGCACGTGGGGCTGCCTGTGTTGTCCTCTGTGCTCTCTCCCTGCTCCCTGAGAGTGGCTTGGGCCACTTGTCCCCATCATCAGGGACAGAGTGTCCCAAGCTCTGACAACACTCACCTCGTGGCTCCCTGCAAGGACTGACCACCAACAGCAGCACAATGTTTTAGATAAAAAATTCTCTTTATTTACAGCCTCCCCCAGAAAACAGAGAGAGAAGGATGAAAGAAAGAAGGTGAGAGATTAAGAGAAAGTAAGAGGAGGAGAATGAACTCCTTGAGATCTTCAGCCTCTACATTGAGGGTCCCAGGGAAAGAACCCCTTTTGCTTTCCAGATCTGTCTTATCTACTCATCCATCTTGCCACATATTCTGGGATCATTTCCAAGGGTCAAATAAATGGCTGTGATTTATGCAATATAGGTCAGGACCTATTTAACAGCTTACAAAGGAGCCCCCCCCTCTCCCTGTTCTCCCTCTGGCTCTTGATGATGAGAAAATAGGTCACAGGCAGGCAGTGGGGGGGATTAATCATTTCTTCCGGCAACTGCTGGGAAAAACATTTTCAGTTCCATTTAATCATAAAGCTTTTTAATTAGTTAGTTTGCAATTTATAATGTATAGTTTATAAGCTCTTGTGTAAGGGGGCAGATTCCTGGAAGAAGAAATCTCCTACTCCCCGTGTCCCCTGGGTCGCACGGATGGAGTTCACCAGCAGAGCTTGGCAGGTCCAGGGACCAACACCTAGGTGGTCTTCGGGTCTCTGAGCAGCCACACAACTCCAGCCCCATGAGATGGACACCCTTGCATAGTCCAGACTGAAATCCTTCTGCTCTCCTGAGTAGGGAGATGCTGGAAGGGGCACGTTCCCCCTGGGATGAAAGAGCCAGAGCTGCAGGACCCCTTCACACCAACCCCATTGTACAGTGTGGACCCTCCACGGGAGCATGGGACAGGTTCTCCCTGGTACAACACTCAGGTTCAGGATGCTAAACAGATGCCAAGTTCACCTTTGGTGCAAATGTACCCATGGACAGCATTCCATAAAACCTCCAAGATGGGACACCCAAAAAGTGTGCTCCGGCCCTGCACTGGATATTCCCACCAATACCCATTCTTCCAGTACAGGGAAGAGAAAAATCACACCCTTGGCTACCCAGCTCTCCCTGCAGTGGGTCCACCTGCCCCAAGTGCTGTGGAGGTGAAGGGAGAAGTTCCTCCTGAATGACCAGCAGATTTTCCACCCTTGGGTCACTGGGACTAGACTCTGGAGGGCTGACGGCCACTGCCACCCACACGGCCAAGTGCAGTGAGAGAAGTAAGCTGCTGATCAGCCAACTGCTGTAGCTGGTGTTACACCCTTGAGCAGAGCTCTGCACCCCCTCCTCTCCCCAAAAGCCGTGGGTGATCCCCGTAGTACCTTCTCGTAATACTGCAGCTCGTAGTCCAGGATGACTCCGTTGGGCTGGTCAGGCTGGGACCAGGAGAGGGTGATGCTGTCAACGGTGCGGCTCACCTGGTGCATGATGGACACAGCAGAAGGAGCTGGAAAAGAGAACAGGAGAGGGACCTCAGTCAGACACCAGCACGGGTGGGACCCACAGCCCGGGCTGGAAGCGGGCAGGTGGGTTATTGCTGTTTGGAGCTATGGAATTCACTCCCAGTTCAATGGTCAGGAGATCCTGGATTCTGCTGTTTGTAGAGAGCAGTTAGGGGAGGGGAAAAAAATTATTCCTTTGGATTTGTAATTAGAAAACACACAGGACAGTGTCTCCAGCAGGAAAAAGCGTAATTCCAAGGCAAAACAAGCCCAGGGCTGGAGCAAGCACAGCATTGTTCCAGCTGGGAAAAGCCCCACAAACCCAGTAACGCGCAACCCTTCCTGCTCGCCACGGGAAAATCGGGGGCTTTGCACTTTGCCATTCGCACGGGGAAGCTTCCCAAGGCTCGGGAGGAGCTTCCCGAGTCTCCGGCGGGGCGCGGGAAGCTCCTCCCGCCGGGTGCGGTTGGGTCGGAGAGGCGCACACGCCGCTCACGGGAGATGCATCCAGCACATCCAGCAGCCTGAGCAGGCAACGCAAACCCGACCTGACACGCTGACAATGCAGAGCCGCCCGGCCGGCCCGGCCCCTGCAAACGGCACCCCTCTCCAGACGCCACTTGTCCCATGGGCACAAAGGGCCCTTCCCGTGGCTTTGAAACGGGGCCAGGTGGGAACAAGCGCTGGTGCCACGCCTTGGGAAAGCTGTCCCGGGGAGCTGTGCTGACAGGCCCGTGGGGCAGGGACCACGGCGTGGAGCTGCCACCTCCCCTGGGAAACTCCGACGGGCTCTGATCTGGCTGTGGAGCTGGGGGGGTAGGTGAGCCTATAATCCAGCTGGATCAGGAGGCTTGCAGAGCTCATGGGGGCTGAAGGTGTGTCAGAGGAGGGTTGGGATGGATATCAGGAAAAGGTTCTTTCCCCAGAGGGTGGTCAGGCACTGAACAGGCTCCCCAGGGCAGTGGTCACAGCCCTGAGGCCAAGTTTGGACAACACTTTTCAGGGACAGGGTGGGATTGTTGGGTGTGCCCTGTGCAGGGCCAGGAGTTGGGCTGGGTGATTCTTGGGGGTTTCTCCCAGCTCAGGATAGCCTGTGATTTTCTGGTTCTAGGCAATGACGGCAGAGATGCCACAGCACTGCAGGATCAGCCACCCACCCTTGCTGGAGGGCTGACACACACACAGCCTGTGCTGCTTCCTCTCCTCTGAATCCAGAGTAGCGAGTTGAACACCTTGCCCACTCTGTGCCCAGCCTGCCCACAGCACTGCTGACACATCCACATCAGTCCGAGGCCTTTCCAGACCTCACCCAGCACCAACCCCACCCTGGAGAGTGTGAACTCCAGCCGAGCGTTAGCCCTGGCACGTCTGCCAGTGCAGACTCACCACTCCAGCAGCTCCAGGGCAGAGGGGAAGCCTCAGGGGTGGGAGAGGACTGGAGAGCAGGAGTATGAAAGCTTCCCCATCACTTGTATGCCAGGTCTGGATACGAATGGATGCAGAGAGGTTTGCACTCAGATGGGCTTTTACCAAGTCCAACCCTTTCAATATTTCATGGAAGAACAACTCATTTGACAGCTCTGAGACACAGCTCAGAGGAGCAGCACACAAATCAGTGCCTCTCACCTATTCCCAGGCTGGCTCCCCTTGGCATCCTGGGCAGCAACAGGAACTGGGCCAGCTGGGATTGCAGCACGAGGACCACGGTACTTGGACCAGCATGGCTCCAGAGTGTTCCTGCACAGCACTGCAAGGAATTACCATGGAGCTACTCCTCTCAAATACACCCACAAAAGCCATTTTTCTGATCCACCATCTGCCTCTTCACTGCTGGTTTTCTGGACTCTGAGCACTGAGTCTGTGTGCCAAGGGGCTGGGTATGGGTAAAGCCACCGCACTGCTGCACCGTTTCCCTTCACCTGCCTGGATTTCCCCACTCCTGAAGGAATCCTGATGTGGATGAGCTTCTGCAGAGTGTTGCTGAGCTCTAGTTTTGTCCAGAACTTACTAAAACTGAAGGAGGGCAGAGGACTTCCATCACTGGAAGTGTTCAAGGCCAGCTTGGAGCAACCTGGTCTAGTGGAAGGTGTCCCTGCCCATGGCAGGGGGTGGAATGAGATGAGCTGAAAGGTCCCTTCCAACCCAAACCATTCTGGGATCCTAACAGATCCTGAGACCAATCCTTCCATCCATTCCTGGTGAAGCCAAGCCCCATTACCCACCAGTCTGAAACCCTCTGTATCACCTCAGCCCTGCCCTTGCTCCATGGACAAGGCACTGCCTCCCTCCTGTCTCACTGCTTCAGGACACATCTTTACACACTCCTGGGAATAGTTTCTCATGCTGGTGTTAAGATGAAACACAGGTAACATTCCTGGAGCCTGCCAGCTCTTGCTGGAGCTCGCTGCTTCCCTGTCAACACAGATTTCATAGGACATCTGTGATTTTCAAGACAAACATTTCTCTCTCTCTGGAGTCAAGCCCTGGAAGGGAGATGTGACCACGCTCCAGATGCCCTGCAGCTTGGATGGGCCTGACTGAGGGGAGGGCACAGCCTGGGGTCTCTTTGGCATCTGCTCTGGGAACTGATCCCACACTTGTACCAGCTATTCCAGGACAGGGGCTACACAGACCTGTCCCACCGGGATGTGGCACCATCCCATGATTTAGGCAGGCTATTTCAGGACAGGGGCCACACACAGCCAGACATGTCCCACCACAGAAATGGGATGTGGTAACACCTCGTGATTTAGACACAGGTTCAGTGGCCTTGCAGCTGGAGAAGCTCCTCAGCTTCAGGTTCCTCCTGGTGGGAGTGAGGTCCCTGGGATGTTCTTCTTCCAGTTCATGCACTGCACACCAAGCTGGGAGTCCACAGATCCTGCAAGGGATCTCCTGCTTCTCCAGGCTGTGCTGAGGAAGCTGCACAAGATATGCAGCTCCAGGAAGATGTGTGTGACTCATCTGTGAGCAGCCAGGCCAGGCTGCTGCTTACCTGGGGAACCTGCCCCGGTCTGGCCCAGGAAGAGACGCAAATGGATGAGGTGGAGCTCATCTGATGAGCCTTGATGAGGTAAATGTGCTGCATGGTGGGAGGAGGCAGGTGAGATGAATGACTGCAGCGACTTCAGCGCTTTTCCTACACCTGGGGCAAGGCAGTGTCTCTGCATGGGCAGGAATCTCCCCACTGTGTCTCCTCAGAAACTGCTCCTGTTATCACAGACACCAGAGGAGTGCACAAGAGTAAAATCCCAGGAAGGTTCAGAAGTGACCCCTGGATGTTTCTGGTCCAGGTGCATGGCACAGTAATTTCAAAATCAGATCACTTTGCTCAGGACTGTGTCCAGCTGGGATCTGAACGTGTCCATGACAGTAATCCCACGGGGTCTTGGAGATTTTTAAGTTCCCTTCCAACCCAAACCAGTCTAGAATTCTATGATTCTCTTCTGTTACCTGAGTAGACTGAGTTTCTTGAGCACTTTCATCTGCCCACGTATCTACCTGATGACTCTCTCCTTGGTATTTTCCAATTTTTTGTTAACCTTTTCAAACACAAAACTCAAAACTGAGCTCAGTAGCTTGGATCTGCCTCTCAACTCCAGAGACAGCATCCAACTCCTCACTCAGGTTTGATATTCCTGTGTGTCCAAGATCACAGAATATGTTGACTTGGAAGGGACCCACAAGGATCATCCAGTCCAACTCCTGGTCCTGCACAGACCCATCCCTAAGAGTCTCCCCCTGTGCCCCAGAGGATCATCCAAACTCTCCTGGAGCTCTGGCAGCCTTGGGGCTGTGCCCACTGCCCTGGGGAGCCTGTTCAGTGCCAACCACCC
>JAYRBT010000056.1:507822-524952 GCA_036023395.1 Myiotriccus ornatus | reverse complement strand
GGGGCTGTCCCTGGTCCCCCCAGAGCAGAGCTCAGTCCTGCCCCTCCTCTGCCCCTGCCCAGGCAGTTGGAACTGCACTGAGGTCTCCCCTCAGTCTCCTCCAGCTGAACACCCCAAGTGCCCTCAGTGTCCTCACAGGGCTTCAAATCAAGGCCCTTCCCCATCTCCATTTCCCTCCTTTGGACACTCTAGTGGCTCAATCTCTCCCTTCCATTGTGTCCCCCCAGACTGCCCCAATCTTGCAGCTGAGGCCACCCCAGAGCAGAGCGGGACAATCCCCTCCCTGGCCAGACTGGTGATGCTGGGCCTGATGTCCCCAGGAGAGGGTTGGCCCTCCTGGCTGCCAGGACCACTTCCCTGGCTCAGCCCAGCCCTCAGCTAGCTCTGCAGAGCTGCTGTTCCCTCTCCACTGGCCACTTCCACTGTTTTTTCCAGCTGTGCCCCCTGAGCTGGAGGGAGGAGGTGGCTGCTGCTCACTCACTCCTTGCCCCTCCCTGCTGCTCGGGGTCAGACCCAACCCCAGCAGATCGAGGCTGTTGCAGCATTTCCTATCACCCCCTGCCTCCTGCCGGGAGAGGGGTGAGAGATCCTCGATGCATCCGAAATTAGTGTAATTGGTAAAACCGCTCTGTAAAGCTTAGGGCAATTCATTATGATAAAGCTGACAAAAAGCAGCAGGGGGACATCACACAATGAAGAATTGTTTCGGGGCAATGAGAAAGAAATAGGCCCATTTTTCCTCCTTGTTTTTCTGTCTCTGAGTTGTTTTGAGGGTTCTTAGGCAGCTCATGTGTCTCCCACCCCAACCCATCCCCACCACACCACAACTCTGAACAGGACCAGGAGCCTCAGGACATCTGCTCAGGAGGCACCTTCCTCTTTTATTCAACAAGAGCTTCCATCTAGGAACTGTTCCTTTCTCCCAGACTTGCTTTTTCAATATCCTAAGGAGACCTCCCTTCTATCCCATCTCTAGCTGCCCCATCCCTGGAAGTTGGACTTGGAGCAACCTGGTCTAGTGGAAGGTGTCCCTGCCCATGGCAGGGGTGGAACAAGATGAGCTTTAAGGTCCCTTCCAACCCAAACCAGTCTGGGATTCTATCATTCAGTATATTCTGGTTCATCCCATCCCAAGTGACCCACCAGGGCTCCACACATCCTTATTGCTAACAGACTTTGATAGCAGGGGCCAATTTTCTGTGTCTTAGGCCACCACAACTGCCTGGGGCTGTGGCTGCCACCAGTTTTTAGGAGGTCTGGATCCCAGTGAGGTGATGCTGTGGAACAAGCCCACCTCCAGTTACACACTGTCCATGGCACTCCAGGGTCACTTCCAAGCCTCTGGAAGGTCACACTGTGCAGGCTGGGAAGCTGGACTGCTGGTATAAAGGGAATGAAATGGGAAAAGGTAGTGCCTACAGCCAGGGATGCAGCCAGGGAGCAGCCCAGGGGCTCGGACTCTGCTGGCAGCATCGTCTGCAACGCTCCCCGGGAGCGCCTGGTGGGACTGTGTGGCTCCAGCCTGCTAGGGGGACACCAGGAGCTTTCCACAGCTTCTCTTTCATCATCTCCATACCCATTTGAAACGCTGCCATGCAATCTGCCCCCCCACTTTGCAGCCAGCCCCCCCCTTCACCTGCCAGTCCCAAGGCTCAGCCGCTCACTTCTTGCCAGAGCGTCAGAGCTGTGCAGATCCCGAGAAAATCAAAGACTCCCCATCCCTCCGCTGGCTTAGCTGGGAGAGTCAGGTTACAGGCAGCAAACCCCTATCTCTGATCACTCTAATACCACTAACCCATGTCATGTCAGACAGAGTCAACATTTGCCCTGGAAAACACTCACCACGGAGAGAGAGCAGAGTCAGCCCGGCCCGTGGCCTCTCCCCAGCAACACTTTGAAATCACCCAGGGGAAAAAGCGAGGTGAACAGCTGGGAGTTTTCCAGCATCTCCTCAGAGCCCTCCTGACAGATCTTGGTCCCTGGAGTGTCAGGTTACCAGACTGGGGGAAACCGCTTTTATTATAGGAGGGTCAGCAGGGAATTGTGGCATTTTCAATTACCCCCGAGCAGCAGTGGCTGCGATCCGGGGTCAGGATTAACTGCCTGACCCCCGGCTGAAGACAGAGTGCCAGGGAAATGCACCATGATGCTGCAAGGCACCAGCCAGTCCAGAGGCCATGGGACAGGGCCCTGAGTGGGGAGATGTGGGGGAGAAGGTTGTGTCAGAGCATCTGACACAGGGGATGCCTGTGACTGCCCTGCCACCCTGGACTCGGGGGAAGGGGACAAGCTTCCCTCCCACTGCCTCCACCCCGGGACTCAATCTCACTGGGTGACCCAGGTAGCTCCAACACGTGGGGAACAGGATTCCCCAGGAGTCCATTCCTCAGTACAGGGTTCCCAGAGCTCCTCCTGCACTTGGGGCCCGCTGCAGAGAGGCTGAAGGGTGACACTGTGCAGTGGTGCTGTGATCCCTCACGGAGCAAGGGCCTCCCTGACCCTGAAACCACGGGGCTTGGAGACATCTAGGCTGGGATCCAGGCTCCAGCAGCGCCAGAAAACTGTGTTTGAAGTGGCAGGAGCACACAGGGCCTCTGTGCAAGGCTTCAGGAAGGTGAAGTAGGCACAGGGGGTGTGGGGAGCGACCTCTGTTTCTCCAGCAAGGGCAGAGTGGAAATCCAGGACAATTCACTGCCGACTTTCCCAGACACCTCAATGTCTTGCACCATCATCTCACCCAAGGGTCACCTATCCCAAAGCAGCCCTCCTTGCCCAACAGCACCCCAGTCCCAAAAGGTCCCCAGTAGGTGACTGTCACTGAGCAATAGTCCCACTCTCCCCAGTCCAGGTCCTACCAAGGCCCCAGTTCTTTGTGCTCCTACTGAGCTCAGAGTCCAAGCACATCCAGATATCGAACTGAAAATGATCTCTCTGCTGGAAACCTTTCTCATTTTTTGCTTTCCTCAGTCAAGTTCTCTCCTGCCGTTGAAGCCTCGTGGGCTTTTGTGCCGTGGGCCCTCCTGGAGAATGGATTAGAATTTGAGGTGCCTTCCTCCAGTGTGAGCACCAAAAGCACCACAGGGAGCAACATCTGACTGAGGAAGGGAAGCTTCTCCTGACCTGCCCTCCCTGGGGACCCTGGTGACCCTGCTCTGTGTGTAAGGCTGGGCTGGAGACCACCAGCACTGGTGTGTGTGTGACTATCTCCTGCTAGAGGGGTTCACTATTCCTTGGACTATTACAACATTTCTCCACCCAGTTCCTTGCCCAGTCCCACCCCCATGATGGCATTTCAGGAGCCACACACTTTTGGAATCAATACTCCCCAGCAGAAGCTGAGAAAGGCAAGGAATGACAGACAGCACTGGGACTCTTAAACAACATTTGCCCTTAAAGCAACAAAATCCTCAGGTCTGGGGCGTTCCTGGTCTTGCTGGAGCTCTGGAAGGCTGGCACTTCGCAGTGTGTGAGGTTTTTGTTCCCAAGGTTCCTGGCAAGGTGGCCCCATCAGGCTAGTGCCCACACTGTGTCGAGTGTCTGGAAAACTTCCCAGTGGGCCCAGCCTCCAGCTCCTTGAGTTTGTAACTACAAAACACTGGAAAATCTTAAGAACATGGCAAAGCTGGTCCTGGCTCTGGCCCCACTTGGATCAAGGCAGGCTTTGGTGTAGATTACAGCCTTTAAAACAGTTGTTAATGCCACAAGCCCAGCGACTTGGCCCAGGCAGCCGAAGGTTTTGGCTGTCTTTGAGCTCTTTGTTTAATGGGGTTTGCAGTGCCCATTTGCATGTGCCACTGGGCTGTGGAGGAGGGCAGGGCTTTGTTCCCACACTGAGGAGGTGCTCCAGAGGATGCTGGCACTCCCCACGTGGCTGTTGGAACGGGTTTGGGGTCACTCGGCGCCAAGGTCATCCCCACCTCCTGCCCCCTCTCCATCTGCTCCAGATCAGGGGCATGATAATCATCAGCACAAGGGCAGCAGGAATGCTGGCAGGGGCCAGAACCCCATGCCTCCAACTTACCCCCCAGATTTTCCATAAAATGATCCTTTTCCCAGAAAACGCCAATTAATTGCAATGAAAACTGTCCTTAGGAACAGCCTGATCTCAGAATTTGAAACACAGAAAGCTCAGAGTAGAGAAATATTTCTTGAAAGACTCAGGTCTGTGCAGAGCATTTACAGAATCCCAGACTGGTTTGGGTTGGAAGGGACCTTAAAGCTCATCTCACTCCACCCCCTGCCACGGGCAGGGACACCTTCCACTACCCCAGGTTGCTGAAAGCCCCGTCCAACGCAGCCTTGAACACTCCCAGCCAAGTGGAGGCAGCCACAGCTTCTCTGGGCAACCTGTGCCAGGGTCTCCCCACCCTCACAAGGAAGGATTTTTTACCAGTAGCCCACCTAAACCTGTCCTCTGGCAGTGTGAGGCCACTCCCTGTGTCCTGTCCCTCCATCCCTTGTCCCCAGTCCCTCTCCAGCTCTCCTGGAGCCCCTTTAGACACTGGAAGGGGCTCTCAGGTCTCCCTGGAGCCTTCTCTTCTCCAGGTGAACCCCCCCAGCTCTCCCAGCCTGGCTCCAGAGCAGAGGGGCTCCAGCCCTTGGAGCATCATCCCCTTGGACCCACTGTGTCTTGCTAATTTTTGACTGAACTTGTTCCCTTTCCCTCTTGCATGACAAACTCCACCAGGCCCTCTGTGTGTGGTGACAACATTTTGAAATGATCAGATTTTTTTTTCCTCAGGAAGAGCATTTCCTGCCCAGCCCCACGAATGCAGCTGCCAGGGTCAGGGATGGATATGGAATGGGCTTGGAGGGACAGGCACAGCGAGCACCTTCCTGCCTGGGCAGTGCCAGGCAGAGACTCATCATTTCCCACAGACAGCGGGGGAGCACTGAACCCCAGAGACCCCCAGGAGGGACCAAGGGACACCTGGCCAGGAGGCTGCATGCAGGAACCCCTTTGCTACAGCCACCTATTACAACCCACACAAAGGCACCAGGGAGCAGCATCACCCCCACAGGGAGTGCTCAGCACTGGGACTGGCCTCCAGTGTGTCCCTGCATTCCGTGCTGCCTGTGGCACCCCCACCCCCCCGCCAGGGCTGGCACTCAGAACATGCACAAGAAGTCCCAGCCCCCTTGGGCCGTGTTTCCCAAGTGCAGCAGGAAAGGTGAATCCCCCCTCTGGAACACAGGAGCAAAAGGTGAGCTCTGGAGCCTCTCCATCAGCTCCCAGCACTGCACAGGACACAGGGATGGTGACACGCTGGGGGAGGTGTTGGCTCACCAGGAGGGACTTTCCACCCCATTCATCATGGACAGGCTTTTGTTTTCCGCCCCAAGTCGGCTCCAGATGCACTGGAACAGGTTTCTGAAGCCCCCAAGGCAGGTGTGGGAAAAAAATGATCCTTGGACTCATGGAGTAAATTATGAAAAGGGAAGCCTGGGAGTCAGCAGGTGGTGGGAGGAGAAGGGCATCTGCCAGGGATGGTACAGCAGTGCAGCCCAGCCCCTGCTCTGCCAACATTCCCCCCCAACTGCCCACCACAGGGGCAGGGAGAGGATCCTGAAGAGCCAGCAGCTGGCAAAGCTCCTGCCATCTGCTGCAGATGGTCTCCAGTGGCAGGGGAGAAGGGATTTGGGCATGGCAGGATCTCTCCTGGGCACTCAGCGCCGGCTGCTGCAGGCTGGGGGTGAGGGGTGCAGTGAAGGCAACAGGTTGGGACAAGTGAGGGGAGGAGGGCAGCAAATGTCAAGCCACATCATGTTTTGGTGGCAGTCAGGGAGAAGGTGGGAGCTGCAGATGAGGGAAAGAGAAGAGGGAAAGAAGGATGGCAGAGCCAGGATGGTGACATGGGTCCATGGGAAGGGCAGGTCTGGATCTCAGTTGGGATAAGAGAAGCAGCCATGGGGATGTCAAGGTTTCAGGAGGTTTGGAGCCTGGGAGCAAATTGGCCAAATTGTAACAGAAATAGACCCAGTGAAGTGTGGGATCTCAGGATCCTACAGAGTCCTAGGGGGGTATCTCAGGACCTACAGTATCCCAGCAGACACACTCCAGCTTGCTCTGCCACAGGGGCAAACCCTGCCCCAGCTCCTCCCCGTGTGAGATCGCTCCTAAGCTCAGAAAAATTCTGCTTTTCCAGCTTTTTTTGGTCAGTTTTCTGCACAAGAAATACCCCCACCAGACCTTGAAACATCAAGAAGAGAGGCTACTTCTCATGGACCTCAGTAAGTCCCCTCAGTTCAGCCTGATGCTTCCCCACTCGGGTCACCCCGGTCTCCCATTCAGGCAATTCCTGGACAGACTTCACAGAATCACTCCCAGCTTTAGTAGTAGTTTTCCAAATCAAACGCTTTCCTGGTGTCCTGACAGAGTCTACTGCATTTCCTTAGAAAATCAGTGATCTCCTTGGGAAAAGAAAAGGCAAGAACAAGCTCCACAGACTCGAGTACAAAGAGCTGATGGGCCGCCTGTCTCTTGATGGCTCATGTCAAGATTAGTTGCTTTCCTGAAAGGTGTTTCAGCTGAGACAGGACTGAATGTGAGGAAAATTCCCATCCCTGGAAGTGTTCAAGGCCAGGTTGGACGGGGCTTGGAGCAACCTGGTCTAGTGGAAGGTGTCCCTGCTCAGGACAGGCGGTGGAAAAAGCTGAGCTTCAAGGTCCCTCCAACCCAAACCATCCTGGGATTCTGTGATTCTAATTGGGACAAGTCAGTTGGAACATGGGGAGAGCTCTGAGCTTGGAGGTTATCAATAATTGTCCACCCAAATCCATGCTCTGATGTAGTGCTGGCAGGTCCTGCCGTAGGTGGGAAGTTGGGTGAGAGATCTGAGGTGCTGAGATGCAAAAATCTCCTGCCTTTTGTTCTGGAAGAAACAACTGGGGTGTCAAAAACTTGTTCAAGTTCAAGGCCAGTTGGATGGGGCTTGGAGCAACCTGGTCTAGTGGAAGGTGCCCCTGCCTGTGACAGGGGGGTGAAACTGGATGAGCTTTTAAGTCCCTTCCAACCCAAACCATTCTGTGATTCTATGATAAACAGACATTTCAACCCTTTGAGGTAACATCTGCAAACACTTCCCCAGGTCCTTGTTTCCCAGACAAACAATTCCTGACTGTAGCCAGCCCATACAGGGCATGGCTGAACAGCATGAGGGGGAACAGGAGGTGCCATGATTCCCTACCTGTGTCCAGAGGACGCTGCTGTGCACCCCTGGGAAGGAGGGAGCCAGCCAGATCTTCTGATGCACAGTGAAAGTGAGAAGATAAAAGCAAGACTTGCTGTGCCCCAGGCAGTACAACTCTCCCCTCCCTGTCCAGCCAGCAGCATAACTAATGTGACAAGCAAACAGCAACCTTGGAAGGCTGGTGAGAAGGTCTAGGCCTACCCACCTTATACCTTCACCTTGTCTGCTCCCCTGGCCCCTCTGTGCTCCCTGCTGCGTTTGGCAGCAAAGTTCCTGGGCCATGGCTGCAAGGGAATTGTTTTGGTTGAAGGTGAGGGGAAAATCCCCCTTCCTGGTGCTCTGCACTTCCCAGGATCTGTTTTGCTTCATTGCTCATGGCTGAATTCCTCAAAGTTTGCACCAGAACCAGGCTGGTCTCAGTGCAGTCCCTGGACACCCAGAGCAGAGCCTGGGTGAGCCAGGGTGACTTTCCTTGCTTCCTGCAGGACCCCACAGGCCAGCGTGGGGGGCACTTTGCAGGGAGCCCATTGTCCAGGAGCACGACCCCATCACATACCCAGAGATGGAGCCCCAGCTGGCTGCTCAGTCCGGAGCCAGGGC
Source organism: Myiotriccus ornatus (assembly GCA_036023395.1). Classification (NCBI taxonomy): domain Eukaryota; kingdom Metazoa; phylum Chordata; class Aves; order Passeriformes; family Tyrannidae; genus Myiotriccus; species Myiotriccus ornatus. The sequence continues at coordinate 517,162 of JAYRBT010000056.1, read as the reverse complement.
GTCCACAGCTTCCCCAGGCTCATCCCTCCCTCTGCTCCCTCTCCTCTCCCCACAGCACCCTCCATTCTCCTGTCCCAGCTCTGCCTTTGTGTCTGCAGCTTCTGTTACCAACTGCTAATGATCTACATCAAGGCTGCCAGGCGGTGTGGAGTGTAAGCAGAAGAATTCAGAGCCTCTAATTACAGAGGAATTAGCAAGCAGACAGTTAGTGTTTAGTGCTAATGAATAGATACATTAAGAGAGACATCACACAGGCTGAGAAGTGTGAGGCCTGATAATAAAGGAGTGTCAAACTAGGAAAACACAAGGAGGAGGATCCAGGGGACTGACTGAAAAGGATTCGCCTGCAACTCATCTCACTCGTTTGGCTCAGGTGGAAGCATCCACGGGTAATACATGAAGCTTCAGGAACACCCAGAACTGGAAAGTATGAGCATGAAATGATGACTCAATAATGCAGGACCACGGTGGGCAAGGGCTGAGCCCCTTCCCAGCCCCAGGTTGCATCATACCCACCCCATCTCCGTCAGGGAAAGGAAGCTGAACTGGTCACTGTCCCAGACCTATTCCCCTCTCCTCTGTGTTCAGACCTGGCCCTGCTTGCCCCAAACCAGGGTTCGACACTCTCAGATCTGCCTTCAGGGCTTCAAACACACCCTCACCCTGAGCTCACAGCAGGTCAGAGGTCACCATGCTGGTTCACCCGGACATTTTTGCAGGTTCCCTCTATCCCCATGCTCTGAAAATGATGCCCAAGTGATGCCCACCTGCCCCACTGCTGCTTTAGCCCAGCCCAAACACCCCATCCCCTGCAGCCAGCACACACCAGTCTCCAGGAAATTCAGTGGAAACACAACCACCACTGCCAGCTGCCAGATTCAGTTCTGAAGGTCAGGTGGTGTCCAGGGCAGGTTCAGAGGGACCACAAGAGTCTCTCCTGCTCCCACCCAGGCCTGTGCCTCACTGGCAGGCTTCCACCTTCATGTGATTAATCCAAGCCCCAGCTGTTCCACTGTGGGGACAGGAAGGGCAGCTCTGCCTGGGGGCACACTCCAGCTTTTCACTGAAATAAGGGGGTATTTTCACACCCAGGGCTTGGGATTTATCCAGGAATTGCCAGGCACTCTGGTCACCACCAATGTGACATCTCACCCCACCTCTTCTCCCCTTCCAGCCCTGCTCACCCCAGCAGTGACCAGGAGATGCCGCCCACCCCTTCCCCACCCTGCTGGGAGCCAGGGGTCCTCACCAGCCTGGTTGGTGGTGATGTTCACAGAGGCAAACTGCGGGGAGAAGGGGCTCTGGTCGGTGACGCCGTTCACGGCCTGGATCTCGAAGGTGTACTGGGTGTGTGCCAGCAGGTCGCTGATGTAGATCCGGGGCTCCGTCAGCCCCAGCTGGCGGGGGGCGAACTGCACGTTGTCCCCGCAGCGCGTGCAGGCTCCCCGGCCCGACCCGCAGCTCTTGCAGATGATGTTGTACACCAGGTCCTCCCTCCCTCCCGAGTCCCGGGGCGGGGTCCACTCCAGCATCAGGGAGGTCTCGTTCACACTGGAGATGACGGCCTGGGGGGCGGATGGGATGGCTGTGGAGGGAACACGCCAAGAAGGTGTCAGAGCCAGAGCGCCGCTCCTCGCTGCAGCACCAGATGCACCTCCCACTCCTAATCCCCAGCAGGCACACACTGAGCCGGGTGCTTCTCCTGGTGTCAGGGATGTGTGGAGCAAAAGCCGGAGAGCCAACAGCCAGAGTGGGAATAAAACCTGTCCTCTTCCCAGGTAATTTGATTGTGTGACATCCCAAGGTTCTCATCCAATTATGGCCGCAGAGCAAAGTCACCCCACTGCCCAGAGCAGCACAAACCAACCCAGGTTTCTGTCCCCTCTGGCCCAAAGTATGACAGACCCACACCTGCAAAGCTCCTCTGGACAGGCTGCTTTGAGCCCCTCAGCCACCCCCCAAATCCCACTGGGGCAGATGCACTTGTCAAGCATCCCTTGATGAGCAGTTCCTTTTCCCACCCCAGTGCAGTCCCTCCCAGTTGCCCAGACCCACATACTGGTGCACGGCATGTCCACGGGGTCGGCGTCCGCTCGGTAATATCCGTTCCGGCACACGCAGTTTGTGGCCCCTTCTGAGGTCGTCCGGCTGTTGATGGGACAGTGGACACACCCTTCATCCCCTTGGCTGGCCTTGAACGTCCCTGAGGGGCAGCCTGGAAGGGAACAGAGAGCAGTGGTGAGGAGTGTGGGCTGCGGGGGGACACCCAGAGCCCGGCACCGCTGCCAAAAACACCCCTTGGGGTTTTGCAGAGTTCAAATCCTGACAATTGGAAGTGAACACAGTGGAGAAGGAGCAGCTGGTTTGAAGGCACCTGCAGAGATGGGTCCCCATGCAGACATCTCTGCCCCAGCCACGAGCACAGAACAAGGACTGCAGGAATGCAAAGGGGAGTTTTAGCCACTGTCACATAAAAAGACACAAGTGGCTGTTCCAGGTCAGACCATGGTCACCAGAATCCTCTCCCCAGCAGTGACAGTGATTGAAGGGGGGTTATCTTGGATCTCAGGAAAAGGTCCTTCCCCCAGAGGGTGGTTGGGCACTGAACAGCTTCCCCAGGGCAGTGGGAACAGCCCCAAGGCTGACAGAGCTCAAGGAGTGTTTGGACAACATTCTCAGGGACAGGGTGAGATTGTTGGGGTGTCTGTGCAGGGCTGAGGGTTGGACACGATGATCCTTGTGGATCAGGAAATTCCATGATTCTGTGACCACCCAAGGAACAGGACATGAGCCAGGCACACAGGTTGCTGTCAGTACCTTCCCACCCTCCAACGATTTGCAGCTGTCTCAGGTGCAGGCTCTTCCCATTTAGCATCCCATGTGGGGTGTTTCTTGCACTCAGTTGTCCAGTCCTTTCTTTATTCCCTGCAAATGTCCTGCACCCACAGAGCCCCGTGGTGCAACCACATGCTGCATGAAGAAACTGCTGCCCTCTGCTTTGAAGCCACCAGCTGCCACTCCTGATGCCACCCCCCCCACTTCCACTGGCAAGGGACCCTCAATCACCATCCTCCTCCTCCATGACGCCACGGGTCCAAACTTCTGTCATGCCCCCATGCAAGTGGCATAACAACACTCACTATTTTATTCTCTTTTGCCATAATCAGCAACACCCAAATTATTTTTAACCACCAATGTACCTCGAGGGAAATAAGGCCAACTCCCAGTCTATCTCTGTGCAGGTGTGTGTGAACTTGTCTAGTGGAAGGTGTCCCTGCCCATGGCAGGAGATGGAATAAGATGGTCTTTAAGGTCTCTCCCACCCCAAACCATTTTGGGATTCCAGGATTTCACAAGCTCGGGCCGTTTTCTCCAACTTGTGTCACCTCAAGTCTATTGAATTCCAACTGCCTCCTCATTCCCTGCTCACACCATCTCATAAGGCCCTTCTGCAACTCTCTGCACCCAGTCTTTGACTTCATGACTCTGTGGATGTGGCACTTGGGAACACAGGTCAGTGGTGGCCATGGCAGTGTTGGGCTAATGAGTGGACTCGATGGTCTTAGATTCCAACCCTAATGGTTTTATGACTCAGTACCACAAGCAGATTGTGACCCTGAGTCACGGCAGCAGCGTGCTGGGTTCTACCCCCAGCGGGGGCTCAGACCTCTGAGCCCCCCACAGATGAAGAAGATGCTCCATGAGCAGCAGCCACGTGTGTTCAGCCCGAGTGTGGGAGAGCAGATGGGTGATGAAAGCTGGACCTCTAATACAGCACTGACAGATCCAGCACACGTGGCTAAAAACAGCACTGCAAGGCTTTCAACGCCACAAAGTCCCTTCCATGCCAGGGATCACCCCTGCCCAAGGAAAAGCTTGCCCTGAAGTATTTCTCTGTGCTTCCTCCTGATGGTGACCCTCCCCTGCTGTTAATTCTGGTGCAGCCTGAAGAGCCTGGGGGGTGGCAGGTGCTTTCTGTGCTGAAATGAGTTAAACAACTTCTCCTTCAGTCGCCTGCCAAGGCTTCCAGGAATGAGGCAGATCAGAAAACAGCCTGGGAAAAACACACACTCGAGGTTGCTGTAAGCAAGAGCCATTGCTGGGAAGCAGCTACTTTTTTCTTTTAGGGGGAAAAAAAAAAGAAGAAAAAAAATGAGGGTTGGGTTTTTTTTCAGTTTTCATCTCCCTTCCTCCAAAATGATCTTGAGTTTCAAATGAGAAAAGCTCTGCAGAAAAATTCCATCAGTCCCTCCTGCCTCATAGGGTCAAAAGAGCTGTGGAAGAACTGGATTCTCCTCATGTTCCTGGATCTTTCCACCCTGTCCCTACGTGTTTGGCTCCATTTCTGCCTCCATTCCTTTGGGACCAGCCCATCTCAGAGGGTGTTGAGCTGTCAGGAGAGGTGATGGCTGGGCAGTTCTCCATCAGCCAAGAGAGATGTGACTGTAGCTGAAATGATAACAGGGTCCCTGCACTAATACCAATATTTGAAACACCGTGAGAACAACACACAAAATTGCTCCAGTCTGACATCCAGGGCGAAATACAGGGTCATTTGATCAAAGATGGTTTAAGACAGGGGCCTCTTTTATCTTCCTGAGGCTTATTCTAAAAGTAACAACTTTCCTGTAAGGTTTCTTCTGCATCAAGATAGAGAGAGACACCCAAAAAATGCCCACGCTGTGGAGACATAGTGACTGACCCCAAGGGATAAAAACATTCCCCACATTTGCCCTGGCACAGGTCTATGGCTGGACAGGGGTAAAAATTGGGGCTGAAGAGTTGTTCCCCAAAAATACCAGTTTGGGGCACTGAAACTCTTTGCATGGGCCACCAACACAAAGCCAGAAGTTTTGGCAAGTCCCTTCCTCCCCCAGGGGGTCCCACTTGGGATGAAACGATTCTGGAAAAATCAGCACTTCTTGAAAGATGAATGTTCTGAAATCATGTGGAAAGGCAGAAAAATCACTGAAATTTGATGCAAAGACCTCTTCATATTTATTTATTTTTCTCAAGTAATGACAACCTCCAGAAGTAAAATAAGCAAGCGTTGTGTTCAAAACCGTTCTGCTCCCTTCGGGTCTTCCCCTGGCTGAGAAAACAGCTTTGCTTTTGGAATCCACCCAATTTCTTGTTTGCAGAGTAAACAGCGAATCAGAAGTGAAATCTTCACACAGTGGCTAAACCCCCTCCCGCCTGAACAGCGTGAATATTCCCACCACGTGCTGAAGGAATCATGGAATCACAGACTATCCTGAGCTGGAAGGGACCCACAAGGATCACCCAAGTCCAACTCCTGGCCTCGCACAGGACACTCCAACAATCCCACCCTGTGCCTAAGAGGATCATCCAAATGCTCCTTGAGCCCTGGCAGCCTTGGGGCCGTGGCCACTGCCCTGGGGAGCCTGATCCAGTGCCAGGGGAGAAACCTTTTCCTGATATCCAGCCTGGCACAGACATGAGAACATCCCAGTTTTCTAACCTAGGAGGTGACAGCAGCTTTGGGACATGCTGCTTCCTTTTAGGCTTGCAGTGAGGGCAGGGACAGAGCATCCCTAGAAATTCCTGCTTGGAAAGAGGGAATTGAAGCCCTGCCCTGCTCTGCAGAGGAACATGTTACGGTCTGGGAGGCAAGGCCACCTCTGCAGCATCTGCTGCTGGAGGCAGAGCTGGCACCAAGCTGCCAGCCCTCCTGTCCCGGGGCAGCTCAGCAGGAAAAGGCATCCCATGGCTCAGCCTGAAGGAAAAGCCTTTGGCCAAACACGCAGGAGGGGCCACAGAGGGGATCCCTGTTCCCTCAAGTCTCACTGCCTCTCTCTGACCGATGGTTTAATTAATCCAGCCTGAGCTGGGCAGGCTCCAAACAGGCATCCCGAACTGCCCTGGCCTCCAGAGCCCACCCCAGACCCCTCCTGCAAACAGCTCTGATCCATCAGCTCCCTCCTGCAATAAGAGCTCCTAAAATGGCACCTTCAGCCGACAGCTCTGAGGGAGGAAGGGTCCACCTCGCCCCCTTTGCCTGGCTCTGTTTATCCTGGCACAGGGATCCCTCCACTCCAGTGAGGCATTTTAAAGGGCTGATGGAAACCAGGCAGTCCCAGCTCTGTCAGGATCCGCCAGGAGCCTTAAATTCCCAGCCTTATCTCTCCTCTGCCTCCCTTCTCCCTCCGGGCCCAGAGGCAGGGGCAGCAGCACATCCTGCCTCTCCCCCTCCTCCATAGACAGGACACCCCAAAATGGGGAAATCATTGGGTTTTAAGAGTCCATAAGACCCTGGAAAGGTTTTAAGAGTCTGTAGGACACCAGAGAGTCTTTTTTTTTGGTCAGTCTTTGGGTTTTAATGGTCCACAGGAATCCTTCTGGGGGATATCTTTGAGTTTTCAGCATCTGTAGGACACAGAAGAATCTTTTCAGGGGGAAAATCTCTGTATTTTAATAATTTGTAGGACACTGAATGGGCTTTTTGAAGAGGAAAATCACTGGGTTTTAAGAGTCAGTAAGACCCTGGAGAGAGTTTTGGGGGGAAATCTTTGGGTTTTAAGAGTCTGTAGGACACAGAAGGTGTATTTTGGAGAAAACCTGATGATTTTGGGAATGTCCTCATGGGAATTGCCCCCTCCCCCCAGGACCAGCTGCTGTTCTGTGATGACTGTGACCGTGGGTACCACATGCACTGCCTGACCCTTCTGGGTCTCTACTGTTTGTGGTGTGTGGGTGGTATTTGATGGAATCGTGGAATCCCAGAATGGTTTGGGTTGGAAAGAACCTTCAAGATCATCCTGTTCCACTCCCTGCCATGGGCAGGGATACCTTTCACTGTCCCAGGTTGCTCCAAGCTCTGTCCACCCTTGCCTGGAACACTTCCAGGGCTGGGGCAGCCACAGCTTCTCTGGGCAAACCGTGCCAGAGCCTGACCACCCTTACAGGGAAAAATTCCTTCCAAATATCCAATCTAAATTTACTGTCTTCCAGTTTAAAGCCATTTATGATGTTGCCCTGTGAAGAACTATGTCCAACCAGCTCTGAACTTCCCCCTTTTTTCCTTTCACCAACCACACCCTTTTTTGCAAGAAAAGGTGTGTTGCGATATTGTCACTTTTCTTATATTCTGCCCCATGTGCCTTGATCCTGGTTTTCAGTTCTGCATCCAAATGGTCTCACTTTGTCTCCCCTGTGAATTTGTCCTTTCTCTCCCTGTTGCTGTCCCCTGTCCCAACACGATGGTGTTTATGCCCTTAGGGAAAGGCTGAACTCTGGACAACCCAAAGGAGCAACTCTGCCATTGCCTTTGGATCTGCTCCCACCTCTGCCGTGGTCTGTTCAGCCTGGAGAGTGCTGGAGGGGAGAGGACTCCTTGAGCAGGCAGGTGGTGACACCCAAGCCCCTTGGACATCGGAGTTGGCTGTCAGCTTGGAAAGGGCAAGGATCTGGGACCTGCAGGTGCCAGCTCTCTGCACTCGCCCTTCCTGGGGCCACACAGGTCCTCCAGTTTCCTTCCTGATAAATTTAATTAGTGGGCCTGTGCTGTTACCTCATACTCGAGATAAGCAATTAATGCCACTGCCAGGTGCTGTCACTGCCAACAGCTCTGACAGCATTTAGAGAGCAGAGGAGAGAAACACAGGAGGGAAAACAGGGTTAAATGAGATTAACTGGAGGGGAATGTGCTCAGGCACCTCTGTGATGTGGATTACAGAGTTGTCAATAAAGGGAGAAGTCCCAGTGAAAATGTTCTTGTTTAACCCCACCGTTCTCCTCAGGACAGGAATGGAAGCAGACAACACAGGCTGAAAAATCATCCTCCTGGATGCCTTTTGGACACTACAGGACAACCAGCAGTGGTCATCACACCAAAGCCAGGCAGTCACAACCCGCTGCTTTTCTGAGAGCATCCCAGGACAGCCTGAGGCAGGACCAGCCTCACCCCAACCCTGGCAGCTCTCTCCCAGTGCCACCGGCAGCAGGGATGAGCCTTTCCTGGGACAGGCTTCGTGTTGGGGCTCCCCAGCAAATCCCTCCCCCAGGCTCTCTGGGGTTCACAAGGTCACCTCCCCAGCAGCACCACTCCCAGGCTGCAGCACCTGGTGAGCCCAGTACACCTGTGGGCACACACACACACCTGGGAGCCCTCCCTGCTCTGGGGGGGCACATCCATCAGCACTGACGGGATTCAGCTGTCAGGGAGAAATGCCAGGAATTTCTTACCTGCCCGGTCAGCTCTTACATCACCGGCCTGGTTCGGCCTCCCCAGCCCCTCTTAAAGAGAAATGGAATTCTCTTGAAGGGAAATAAGCCAGCATTTGTCCTGCTAAGGTTGTGGAGTGGACATGCAAGGGGAGAGGACTTCCCTGTTCCTGGGTGGGGTCAGGCTCTGCTCCCAGGGAACAAGCAACTGGACAAGAGGAAACGGCCTCAAGTTGTGCCAGAGAAGGTTTAGATGGGATGTTAGGGAACATTTCTTCACAGAAAGGGTGGTCAGGCACTGGAACAGGCAGTGGTGGAGTCCCCCCATCCCTTGAAGTGTTCCAAAAACATGTGGATGTGGCACTTGGGGACGTGGGTTAGTAGTGGGCCTGGCAGTGCTGGAGGGATGGTTGCACTTGGTGATCTTAGAGGGCTTTTCCAACCTAATGATTCCATGATTCCGTGCAGAGGAGACATGGATCTGGATGTTCACCGTGCTGCTGTAGACCACAGGTGGCTGCAGCCCAAAAGCTCCACTCACAGCTCTTTTCCAGAGCCCAGTGTCCCCATGGGAAGCTCAAACCAGGTGCTGAGTTTAGAGGTCAGGAGCACAGATGCCTTCAACCTCCTGGCTCCTGCAGGCACCTGCAAAGCACCCCAGGATGTAGCTCCAAGACCAAGCTCAGCAGCCAGCAGTGCTCTCCTGAAGCACAATATTCCCACCCTGGGGGATGATGCTCCGTGCTGCCTGCCCGGGAGCAATCCCAGTGCCAGACACGGGGTGATCAGGACACTGCCAGTGCCTGTGCAGTTTCCACCCCAAAACCTGGTCTCGGTGGCTTGGCAGGCACAGAAGGATTCAGAGCTTAGGGGGGTGGAAAATGGCATTGCCTGGGAGCCCTGGGGTGATTCAGATGGAGTGCTGCCTCCAGCTCTGGGGTCCTCAGCATAGGAAGGATGGGGACCTGTTGGAGTGAATCCAGAGGAAGCCACGGAAATGCTCAAAGGGCTGGATCCCCTCTGCTCTGGAGCCAGGCTGGGAGAGCTGGGGGTAGTCAAATGGAGAAGGAAAGGCTCTGGGGAGACCTGAGAGTCCCTTCCAGGGCCTAAAGGGGCTCCAGGAGAGCTGGAGAGGGACTTGGGACAAGGGATGGAG
>JAYRBT010000056.1:472270-506632 GCA_036023395.1 Myiotriccus ornatus | reverse complement strand
AGGGATGGAGGGACAGGACAAGGAGGAATGGCTTCCCACTGCCAGAGGGCAGGGATAGATGGGATATTGGGAAGGAATTCTTGGCTGTGAGCGTGGGGAGGCCCTGGCACAGGTTGCCCAGAGAAGCTGTGGCTGCCCCTGAATCACTGGAAGTGCCCAAGGTCAGGTTGGACAGGGCTTGAAGCAACCTGGGTTGGTGGAAGGTGTCCCCGCCTATGGGAGGGGGTGGGATGAGCTGAGCTTTAAGGTCCCTTCCAACTCAAACCATTCTGGGATTCTGGGATTTTATTTTGATATTTTAGAGACGCTTTTCAGGCCACCAGCACATCCCTTTTCCACTGTGGACTCACAGAGCGCCTGCTCAAACCCTGAGCCAGCTTTCTCCAAGTGGTCTCCAGAAGAATTTAGGACTTGCACATTTTGTTACTTTGTTTGGTCTTGTTTAAATGTTTCCCAAAGCTCCTGCCTGGGAGAGCTCTGCCTGGGGAGGGCGGTATTTTAACCCTTACAGGAGCAGCTCCCAAGGTTTTAACGCAGGGAAAGAAGCAAACCAAGCAAGCAAGTGGTGACATCAAAGTTGCACTGATGGAAAACCCCTAATCCTATAAACCCTTCCTGCTTTAATTGGTGTTAAAACAAAGATAATCTTATCTCAGCCCTATAAAAGACGGGAGAGGACGTTTTCTCTAAAAGCCTCTCTAAAAGCCCTCGTAAACTTGACAAACATTCCACGTTTCCAGCCCGAGGAGAATGGCTTTAATCCTAAAGGAAACGGGAGAGTAAAAAGGGAGCTTTCCCTCGACAAGAGCCCTTCAAGTGGAGGGTGTCCCAGCCCTCCTGGTCCTGGTGCAAATCCAGAGTCACACCCCTGGCACGGTGGGTCTGCTGGGGACGAGCACAGACCCTCCCAGAACCAGACACAGACCTGGGGGATCAGAGCACGCAGGGACCAAGTGATGTCTGCACGTCCCCGGTGTGAACAGAGCCAGCATAAGGCCCCCAAATGGGTTTTTTTCCTCCCCCTCCAGGGGCTCCAAGTGCTTCTGTGACTTGCTCAGTGTTTTCACCCGTGAATCACGTCTCCACTCCACTCCTCTGTCCAAGATACTTGGAGGAGCAGGATTTAGGGTGGGGGACGGAGCCTGAGATGGAGCCTCTGCAGAAATCCCTACGTGACCCCGAGGCCCCAACCCGCGCAGGCCATGGCACCATTCCCAAATTGCCCTCCCACCCCACGCTCCCCATCCCCTCTCCAGCGCTGCTCTGCAGACCCCTCCAGCTGCACTTCCCGGGGCACCAGCAGCTCTTCCAGGTGGAGGTGGGGGCGGCCAGGAGCCCTTGGAAGGGGTGGGGGGGTGGTGGGCAGGGCATGTTTAATCATGACATTTTAACTCAGCACCCAGTTTGGACAAGTTTAAAAACACGCCAGTTGGTTTGGCGCCAGCAGCCGCTTTCCAGATGACAGCCTTGTTCTGTGTCAGCCCTGGGTGCTGAGCAGGGCTGGCAGAGGGTGATTAGAAATGGGTTTTTACGGTGGTTTAAGGCACTGAGAGGGGGGAGGGAGGGGCAGGGAGCTGCACATAACTTTCTTTCCTGCCCTGCAGTGAGCAGAGAAGCTGTGGGGAGGCAGCACGGCATGGGAAGGGTGGTCACACATTGTCCACCTCCACTCCACAGAGTGCCCTGAAGGATGGTGAAAGGCAGAACATGGGCAGAACCAGCCTGCCTCCAAAAAATCCCTCCAAGTCCCAAACTGTTCCCGTTTCGGGCTCCCCAGTGCAAGGAAGGCACTGGAGAGACTTCAGGGAAGGCCACCGGGACTGGAGCACGTGGTGGGAGAGGAGAGGGTTAGATGTGAGCCTGGAGAAGAGAAGGCAAAAGAGAGACCTTGCTGCTGCCCTCAGGCTGTAGGGAAGATGGAACCAGACCTCAAAAGTAGGACAAGACTCAAGCTGGCACATGGGAATTTCCAGCTTGACACAACAAGAGCCTTTTCCCCATGTGGGAGGTCAAGTATGGGAAGGAGGGATCGGAAGTACAAGGATCCACATCCTCGGAGACACTCAAACCCTCTCCCTGGGAACTGAGATTCTCTCCTGTCCCTCCAGCTGCCTACACCCAACAAAGCTTCCACTTTTCAAGGTGTGTGAATTGCTTGTAGGAGCAGTCTGGGAAAAAAAAAAATCCACTCTTCCCTTTGCTAAATCGGTCCTGGTTGAAGGGAGTGGCCCTTCCCCAGAGCAGAGCCCCCTCAGTGCTGTCCCCACGCTCGGCTCATGGGTGGCAGTGCCAGCCTGTGACTCCAGCTCTGCCTCAGAACTCCATCTGGCCCTGCCACCTCGGATTCCCTCACGTCCCAGCAGCCACACTTCTGGTGCTCGGACGTTTTCAAGGCTTCCCCGACAACCTGAGCCGAAGCAGCTCCGTCCAGCCGTGAGCTGCCGCGGGTTTGAAATGCCGGCTTTGTTCTTGCAGAGCAAAAAAAGCAGGAATAAACCAAAATCGCCCTGTCTCCAGGCACCTGATCTGCCAGAAAGCTGGGGCTCCGCTGAAACAGGCCCCTGGAATCATTAAGGCTGCAAAAGCCCTGTAAGAGCATCAAGTGCAACCATTGACCCAGCACTGCCAGGTCCACCACTAACCCACGTCTCCAAATCCGCATGTTTTTGGAACACTTCCAGGGATGGGGACTCCACCACTGCCCTGGGCAGCCTGTTCCGATGCCTGACCATCCTTTCTGGGAAAAATTTTCCACAATATTCTACCTAAACCTTCCCTGGCACCACTTGAGGCCGTTTCCTCTCCTCCTGTCCCTTGTTCCCTGGGAGCAGAGCCCGACCCCCACCTGGCTCCCCCATCCTGTCAGGGAGTTGGAGAGAGTGAGAAGGTCCCCCCTGAGCCTCCTTTTCTCCAGGGTGAGCATCTCCAGCTCCTTCAGCCATCCCTGGTGCTCCAGGCCCTGGGCCAAGGAAGTCCAAGAAGGAAGACACATCTCTGTAATCAACACATGGATTTTTGACAGCAAACAGGGAATATGATGTGGGGCCATAGACCAAACCATGAGAAAACTACTGTAACCTCCAGCTCTTCCCAAACAGCAGGTCCTGCGGATGAGAACCAGCAGCATGGCCATGCCAAGATCACCCTGTGCCAGGGACATGCATGTGAGGAAAGTTCAAGTAGGGATTTAATATATCATTTTCTAGGAAACATTTTATAAAGCCTCCCTGCCTTGCACAACTGTAAGGACCTCCCCAGTACATGGCTGAGCACATACCCAGAATAAATTCCTACCATCCACATTCCCTCTGCACTCAATGCCTCAATCCGGTTGTGCAGCACTGGGGGTTGGGAGGGATCAACATCAGAGGCAAAAGGCTGAGCCCTCGGTCCCCTGGCTCCCATTCCACTGATAACTTTCTCCAAAAGGATGCTCTGATGAGGGAAAACCAGCAGCAAATAATTATCTGTCTGAATTCATCAGGAGCGGTGCTGTACGGTGGGATCTGAGAGCCAAGCGTGCCGGAAAACAGATGGGAAGAGGCAATTTTCAACAGCTCATAATTCCCATAATTCGGGTGGGTTTTGCCCTCCATCCATCAAAATGCACCTTCTGCATTTGAATGCTTTCCTCCAACCAGCTTTCCTACTTCTAAAACTCCCAGATTTTCCTACTCCCACTGGAAGGCACCACAAGCAACTTGAGATGGAAAAGATGTTCTGACAGAAGGTTGGGAGATGCTGGCTGGTGTCAGCTCTGTGAAGGTTCAACTCAGCTCCTGCCTCTACACATTTAAAAGTAAGCTCTCAGTAAATCAGGGTCTTTCCAGCTTCCTAGATTTCCAGGACTCTCCCACCATGCCCGAGGGCTGGCTGCCAGCCCTGGGCATGAGCATGGAACAGGTTCCCAGAGATGCCAGCAAAGTCACCAAGGACAGAGAGTACAAATAAACCACTGTGAATAATAACCAAAATAGCCTCAAATAAAGTTGCTGTTGCCCCCAGCAAAACGCAATTTTTTTTTTTTATTTTTTTTTTCAGTGAAAATTAATTTTGGACAAGAAATGACAGTGAAGAAGTAAAAATGCATCTTAAAAAGTCATGAACTGGCAGCAGTGGCTTTAAATTAGCACGAAATACAGTAAAAGCAGGGGAAAATACAGGGCCTGTAAGATTAACAGTAACAAGATGGAAATCAAGAACACAAGAAAAATGAAGCCACAGAAAAGAGATGGGCCTGCCCCCAATATGTGGCAAAATCATCCACTGTGACAGAGAAAGAAAGGGATATTTAGTCACATAGTGCGTGCACAGAGAGGGATTGTTTCATAACCAGCACTTCCCCAAAATTTTCCACTGCTCCTGGAAACAGGAGGAATATCAGCTCTGGCTCCCAGCATCGGGCAGGATTAGACAACTTGTACCCCCAGAGCTTTAGGACTCAGCCAAGGAAACTCCGTGATGCAACTGCTGGTGTTTCTGAAATCAGGCACCGGGAGGCCATTCCAGACACACTGATCGCACCAAGGATGTCCAGGGGTGGGAGGCACTCAGCTCTCCCGGCCAAGGCGATGGCACCGCTGCCACGGGTGAAGAATGGAACAAGTGGCATGAAATAAAGTCCCCTGAGATATTTCCTTGGTGTTGTTTCATTCTGAAGGGTGGGATCGGGCACTGGGGGTGCTGGGGAGCCTCCCAGCCCCATTCTGCACAACGTGGACCTGAGCACCATGTGCCACACAAAGAAACCAGGATGGAGAACAGGGAGGAGGCTGGAGGAAACAGGTAGGGTGGGATAGCCTGGCATGGAGCTGCAGCAATGGATGTGTGAGATCCTCAGGTAGAGGAGACCCTCCCCTCTGCTCTGAGACCCCCCTGCAGTGCTGCACCCAGCTCTGGGGTCCTCAGCACAAGAAGGACGTGGAGCTGCTGGAACGAGAACAGAGGAGGCCACGGAGATGCTCCAAGGGCTGGAGCCCCTCTGCTCTGGAGCCAGGCTGGGAGAGCTTGGGGGGGCTCCAGAGAGACCTGAGAGCCCCTTCCAGGGCCTAAAGGGGCTCCAGGAGAGCTGGAGAGGGACTTAGAGTAGGGCCCAGAATAACAGGACAAGGGGGAATGGCTTCCCACTGCCAGAGGGCAGGGATAGGTGGGATATTGGAAGGAATGGGACGGAACATTGTGAGGGTGGTGAGGCCCTGGCACAGGTTGCTCAGAGTAGTTGTGGCTGCCTCACCCCTGGGAATGTTCAAGGCCAGGTTGGAGTAACCTGGTCTAGTGGAAAGTGTCCCTGCTGGGTGACCCCTGGCAGGGGGGTGGAACGAGATGGGCTTTAAGGTCCCTTCCAACCCAAACCATTCTGGGATCCTACAAAGACCAGCACATTGGGTCAGACCTAGACGTGATGTGCGACCTGCACGTGGGCAGTGTTGGTACAACCAACAATTTCCTGGTCCCTCGGCAGCCCTGTAAAAATACAGAGAGATTTGGGCTTTTTAACCCCAGGCACTGAGCTCACTTTGCTGAGAGGGGTCCCGGGAATTGTTCTCCGGGGACTTCACTGCATTCCCCCAAGGAAACACGCGGCTCCCAAAGCCCAGGGCACGGCTGTGGTGCTGACACCAGGATTTCCTCTGTCTGCAGAGGAGAGGGGGGAAGCAGCTGGGTTATTTGGAAAAGGGGTTGTGGTTGGAGAAGGGTTTTCTTCAAAGCACGAGGCTCCTGGAGCAGTTCCAGGCAGGGCTGGGAGCAGGACAGATGGCAGAGGCCCCGCTAATCCAGACGGGCAAGCCAAGCCCAGGACTGTGCAGCTCCCTGGGACGCTGCCAGGCCTGAGCTCCTGTTTTAAAGGCCCCACTGGCTCATACAGATTAACCCAGCCCCTGAGAAAGTCCCGTGGGGAGACACTCCTGTTTGGGAAGATTTGCACCCTGACTGATGAAGGATGTGGGATTGGAGCAGGGGGGAGACTGGAGCCAGGCTGGAGCAGGGGGTGCATGTCCCAGCCCTCTCCTGATGTCATCCTCACCAGTGGAGTGCAAAACACTGAAATTTCCCAACCTGACACATCCTCATCGTTCATCCCAGCAGGGCACATGCTGCAGAGCAGGGATGTTAACAAGGAATTGCCTTATTAGTAGGGGAGAACCTCGCTGTTCTCTACAACTGCTTGTAAGGAGGTGGTTGTAAGGTGGGGTTGGGCTCTTCTCCCAGGGGACAAGTGATGGGACAAAGGGAAACAGCCTCAAGTTGTGCCAGCCAAAGTTTAGACTGGATATTAGGGAAAATTTCTTCATGGAAAGGGTATTGGCACAGGCTGCCCAGGGCAGTGGTGGAGTCACCATCGCTGGAAATAGTCAGAAAAGGTCTAGATGTGGCACTTGGGGACATGGTTTAGTGGTGGCCCTGTCAGTGATGGGTTAACAGATGGACTTGGTGATCTTCGAGGGCTTTTACAACCTGCCCCTGCTCCTTTTGGCTCCATCTGCAATGCCACAGAGCCTGGTTTCCCACAGAAAGGCAATGTCATGGGCAAGGACACGTGGACTGACTGCAGTCAGCTTGCAAGGCAGAGAGCCCTGCTTGGCAGGACAGGACCCTGCTTTGCAATCAGCAGCTCTGCCAGGAATAAACACAAACTCCTCCGGCATCACTGGGATGCTCTGCTCTTCCTATCTGGTGACAGGACAAGGAGGAATGGCTTCCCACTGCCAGAGGGCAGGTGTGAGGGTGGGCAGGCCCTGGCACAGCTTGCCCAGAGAAGCTGTGGCTGCCCCTGAAAGTGTCCAAGGCCAGGCTGGATGGGGCTTTGAGCAACCTGGGCTAGTGGAAGGTGTTCCACAGCAGGGGGTGGAATGAGATGAGCTTTAAGTTTCCTCCAACCCAAACCATTCTGGGATCCTGTGATTGATTCCTCCAGGCAATGAACAGCAAACCTAGGCAGGTGCAGAAAGTCCAGGCAACCCCTCGCCCTTCCCCTGCCCCAGCACAGGGATTGGCAGCTCCTCACACCACAGAATGACCCCAAACCAGCGCCATGAGAGGGCTCAGGGGCAGCTCACCATGTGTCTCTCAGCTCTGTGATCCCCTGTCCTGCCAGCACAACAATGTGGGGCCCAGCAGGTTCCCCATCCCTGGGAAAGCACAAGCACATGGAGCAGGGCAGCCCCACTGCCCCCCTGCCCTGGCCACCACTGCCCTCCGGTCCGTCCCAGAACAGGCAGTGCCGTGGTACTGGAACCCAGATGCTCACAGGACTGCCCTCGCTGGTCTAGAGCTGAAAATTAAATTAAAACCGCGACAGGGACAGTTAATTAAAGCAGATTAGTGCGAGACTAATTAGGGACGCTGACACTGCAACCATCCAGCTCTGCGATGTTAATTAGCTGTTCATTAATGTCAGCTCCCTGTTCAGTACAGAAATATGAACCTGCTGATCTCCTGGGCTTCACACACAGCAGAACCCACGGGATTACCTGGTCACCTCCTCCGAGGGCATGTCCAGCCTCCGTCACCGCCCCGAGAGACACTGTCACCATGACCTGTGAGACCCTCCCTGTCACCAGCAGAGACCCTCACTGTCACCAGCAGAGACCCTCACTGTCATCACCAACAACACTGACACTCTTTACCACCACCAACAGAGACCCTCATGGTCACCACCACCAGAGAGACCGGGTGGGGGCAGGCAGAGGGTTACACACGGCACAGGTGGAGCTACATGGAGCACAAAGGTTGTAGGGAGCACACAGGCACTGCAGAGAGCACACACTGCCTGTAGCAACCCCAGACACAGTTGTAGGAACCCCACACCTCATTGTAGGAACCCCGCAGCTGGCTGCGGGGAGCCCACACAGCGGATGCACAGAGCACAGTAGGGTTGTGCAGGGCACACACGTGGGTTGCAGGGATGACACAGAGGGGTGCAGGGAGAACAGAGCGGGCTGGGGGAGCCCACCAGTGGCTCTCAGGCTGGTCCCACCCAGTAGCACAGAACAGGCCTTCGGTACTGTGCACCCCACTCCACCCTCATCCTGCTGACCCCAGCACACACACAGTCCTACAGCTGCCTGGGGTCACCCCCACAGGACCTGCCTGCCCCTCACAGCCCCCACAAGGGTCCCAGGGACACAGGAGTCCTCCTGTGTCCGGTGACAGTGACAGTGGTGAGCGCTGAGCTGTCACCCAGAGGAAATGCTCCTGCAATGGAGCATCTCCCAGAGATATTCCAGCTGCCAGGCTGAACCAGCCCCAAAACCTTACACATTCCTCAGGCATGGCCACATTTCCCACCACACACTCAGAACCAAGCTGCACCTTCACATCGCACCACAGGAAACACACGAGGATGCTCAAACCTTCTCTCACCCAGATTCTGCAGCACTGCAAAAACCCTTTTGGGTGATGCATCCATCATCAGCACCCTGGTCTAGTGGAAGGTGTTCCTGTCCACGGCAGGGGGTGAAATGAGATGAGATTTAAGGTCCCTTCCTACCCAAACCATTCTGGGATTTCACCAGCTCTGGAGGAAAAAGGTGTCTCCTGTGGCCGGTGCAAACTGGTGATGGGGTGGGAGCTGAGTGGGGACTTCCTAATGGGAAGCAATCAGACTCCAGTGCTCCTCCTCCCCCAGAGCGTATTTAGAGCTTTCAGAAAGAAACAAAACCTGTTTATCTTAACGCTAATCAATTTATAGCAATCAAAATAAAACCCATTAGGAGCCATTCTCCATTTGAATTTCAAAGAGGCTCCTGACCCCAGGAGGCTCCCAGCTGATTGATTAGAAATTTCTGACACTAATGTGTGTCTTCCAAGGGTCCAGTGTGGCTTTAATTCCTCTCTCCTGAGACACTGATCGTGTGTTAACATCTGTCAGCCCTTCCTGCACTTAGGGGAGGGGAAATTCATGAGCACATGGAGTTGCAGTGACACAGCTGGGGAGAAGGCGGCATTTGCTGGCTTAAACAGCTTCCAGGAATCCCTGGGGGCAAATCATTTGCATGATCCTTTTCTCCTTGGGCAAAAAAAGAGCTGGAGTGCACCAAGAAATGAAAAGCAGCGATGCAGAGCCAGGGGCAGAGGGTGGAAGGTTAGAGCTCAGGGTTGGGATTTGGGTTTTGCATCCCAGCTTTGCCCCTGACTCCTTGTGTCCCTCAAAACCACAGGAACCGCAGGATGGGTTGGGTTGGAAGAGTCCTTAAAGATCATCTGGTTCCAACCCCCCCTGCCAGCCCCCCTACACCTTCCACTCAGCCCTGACTTCCTCCAGAAAAATCCCAGATGGCATCTGGCACAAGGGAAACAAAAAAACCTCAAACCTGAGACACATTCACATTGTTCCAAAGCTTTTCTTTTTAACTGCATTCCCATTTAGGAAATCGTGACCTTCACTTTTGCTGGGCAGGGAATTCATACCCTTCAAGGTGTTCTGTGACCCAAACTGGATTGGGTCAGTCCTGGGCATTCCCTGGGCAAACCCTGGAAATATATAGGAAAGGTGATTTTTATCTGCAGCTGGAGACAGATTTGGGAGGAGCCTTCACCCTCCAGGATGGAGCACACTTGGTCCATCAGTGGTTTGTAACATGGTGACAGCCACATCAGTCCCCACCTGGGGACAGGGTTAAAGCACAGAACACCCAGTCCTGGCACAGGGGACATTTCCTGCATGTGCAGGCACCTCCTGCCTTGAGGGCATCATCTTGCTGACCACAGCCCCCCTTGCTGGAGCTGGACACACATGGCTGGGCAAAAAAGAGCATTTTTTTTTGGTGGGGAAATTGAAACAATTGACCCAACAGTGGAGGGATCCGACCAGTTACCCCCCATCTCTTTGTGTGAAAATTACCCCCCATCTCTTTGTGTGATGCAGAAAAGCTGAGGTGCCCAAACACAAAGGCTCTGGGTACATCCCTGGGGGTGATCCACGGGGGGACAGAACAGGAACAGTGTAATCCCCCACACGCTTTTCCATCTGTACAAAGAAAAGGGGTGCAGAGGGGGTGGGAGGAGAAGGGGTAAAATCTGTCCAAGCAAGGAGGAAGCAGCAGGAGCAGCAGGCAGAGCCTCCCTGCTGCCTCCACCCCCGCTCCCAGTGACATCCATCCCCTCTGCGGGTTCCCAGGCGGGACCAACTGCCTCTCACTTTCAGCAGATTAAAGCAGCTAATCTAGTTAATGAAGGCAAATCAGTCCAGTGGTGCTGCTCTTCCCTGCAGCAGGGTCACTGGAGCAGAGCTCTTCATCCCTGCCTGGAGCCTGGAGCTCCTGGGGAGGATTGAGCATCCCAGTGTGCCAGGCTGGGCTGTCCCTGCCCTGATGGGTGTGCAAAGGGGGGCTGGGCCCTCCATAGCCTTGCACAGATTTGGGCACTGGGGGCCCTGCCCTTCATACAGGTGCCCTTTGATGACCCTGATGGCTCCTCCAACACTCAGCAAGGAGCCAGCTTGTTTTACATGCTCCAAAACGTGGAGAAGTCCCTCACTGCATTAGCTTGCTCTAGTGGTTAATCACTAAGAAACACATGCCTAATTTTTTTAATTCGTTTAGCTTCAGTTTAACCCTACCAGTTCTTGTTATCCCTTCCTTTGGCAGATCAAAGAGCCCTTTAGAGGCTGGGATTTCCTTTGGTAATCATCTCACCTCCTAATCTTCTTTGTGAGAAGCCACTGAGCTCTTTTCAGTCCCTCGTGGAAGGACATTTTCCACAGCTCTCGGGACCACATTTGTCCTTCCCTGCAGCATCCTCCAGGTTTATTTTTCATATCCCACTTGCAGAGCAGGGAGGGCTGCTCACCTGGTGGCATTTTTCCTACAGGCTACAGAACAGGCAAATTTTGCATTTAACTTCTTCATATGAAGCCTTGCACGACCTCCCAGACCTCCTCACTTATGGTTTTATCAGCAGAGATTTTGCACTCCCTGCCAGGTGGAGGGCTGGCTCTGGGTGCTCCTGTCCCCTCATGCACCTGAGGAACATATTTAGAATCACAGAATAGAATCACAGAATTGCTCTGGTTGGAAAAGTCCTCTAAGATCATGGAGTCCAACCAGCAACCCAGCACTGCCATGTCCACCACTAAACCACGTCTGCAAGTGCCACGTCCACACGTCTTCTAAATCCCTCCAGGGATGGAGACTCCACCAGTTCCCTGGGAAGACTGTTCCTGTGTTTGACAACCCTTGCAGAGATGAACTTTTTCCTAATATCCAATCTAAACCTCCCCTGGCACAACTTGAGGCCTTTCCCTCTCGTTTATCACTTGTCATTTGAGGAGCAATCCCAAGACCTCACCCTGGCTTCAGCACTCTCCCGGGGTCTGTCCATCCATCTCCAGAGCAGAGGTGATGCTCAGATCAGGCTGGATCCATGGTCCTGGCACATACATGAGCATCGATGGCATCCCAGCAGGGATGGTGGGAAGGGAGCTCTGAGGTCTCCAGGCCACTCTCCAGCTCACAGAAGGGCTAATGCCCTAAATCAGGGCAGCCAAGCCTTGGAAATCCCTGGGATGGGGATGCTCAGCCTCTCTGGGGAACTGTCTCTGCTTTTCCAAAGCCTCTTCTGAGCCTCTCAAGCTGCACCGTGTGGCTGCTGTTCCTTCCTACAGGATCTGGCACCACTGATGGGGGTTTGGCTCCATCCTTTACTGCCCCCCACACAGCTGTGCTGAGATCCCTTCTTGGGTTTTTCTTTACAAGGTTCTCTCCACATGAAATCAGCTCCTGCCAAGCTCCAGCCGCATCCCTCCACTGTTCCACACCGCACATGATCCAACCCTGCTCTGTCAGCTGCTCAGGAGTTGGGAAAGAGCCCCCTGGGACACGAGACACAAGCGCTCTGCCGGCCTAAGAGCGCCCGAAGAAACCACGCGGAGATCCGGAACAGAGCTCGGCACGTCCATTAAAACCCATCCAGCCTGAAAATCCCAGTAACTCAACACATTCCCTGTTGGCATCCGGAGCTCAGACCCACCGAGGGTGAGCACAAAGCACGAGTGACATCCCAAAATTCAGATTCCTCCCAGGTTCGGGCGGATGCTGAGGATGCTGATCACGGTGATGCTGAAACAAGGAGCTGCCCTGAGCACCCACTTGCAGGCTGGGGCAGGGGGTGACAAGTGACACGGCTCAGCCTCCTGATGTCCCCAGATCAGTAGGGTTTCCCGGGGCTGAGCTCACTGGCAGAGAGCGACAGGAAGATCTCCAGGTGCCGAGTGAGCGGGCAAGAACGTGGCAAATGAAATTCAGTGGTGACAAAAGGGAACTAATGCACTTGGGGGAGAAGAGCCCTAATTATACAAACACAATGATGGCACTAAATTAGCTATTAACATGCAGGGAGGGGATCTCGGCAGCACTAGAGATAATGCTCTGAAAACATCAGTTCAAAGCTCATCCATCATCAAAAAAAATGAGAAAATGTAAGGAATTATGAAGAAAGGAGCCCAGTGAAGAGCAGGAATGTCATTAAGCTATCCATGGAGCCATGGCTCGAGCTGTGCTGGCAGTGGTGGTCAACCCCAGACAAGGGCATAAGGGAAGTGATAAAAATGATTAGGGACACAGTGCAGCTTCCATATGGAGAGTCAGTCAACTCAGAGCTTCCACGTGAAAAGAGGCCACTCAGGGAGGGATATAAATCCATCAGGAATATGGGAGACGTGAATGGGAATAGATTGCTTGAAATTTCTTACGGTGTGCAAGGACATATTTTTTAACATGGTGCATAATTAAATTGCAAAACTTGCTGCCACTGGGTACTGTGGGCACTGGAAACAGGAACAGCACGGCAGGAGACAGAAGGAAACACTGCTCTATCCACCACTTTCTTCTCTACTCTCTGGCCAATACAGAGCTCTGCAGACCAACAAACACCAGGGCGTTTCTGAGAAGGTTGTGTTTTTCCTTCACATGCACCATCTCGCCCAACACACGGGAATCTCTCTCTTGGACACCTCCTGGATGTGTTTCTGGGTCTCCACAGGACCTGCAGCTACCAGGAGCTTCAGCTGATGGTTTCCAGGGGACAGGAGGGGGATGTCCATGCTCCAGCCCTGAACACATTCCTCCTGGTGAGCCAGGTCAACAATGCCAACACCTGGAACTGAAGCTGGAGGGGCTGCCAAACACAGGTACCAGCAGGGCTAAGGACAGTCACCGTGTTCCTGTGAGAGCAACAGGACCCACAGCACTGTGGATGTCACACTCTGGACCATGGACCGTGTCTTGAGACTCCCAGCATCCCATGATTTGTCCTTGGGCTGTGTCCCTGTCCCCTCAGCATCCCACAGAGGTGACTGCAGCAGGAACAGAGGCTCTGGAGCCGTGGTCTTTGCCCTTGCCATGAGTGTCTGACCCTGCCCACCCACAGCACGGCGCCTGCACACGCATTAAACCTGTGCTAGGAGGCCGCTCCAACTCCTCTGATGGCCTCCAAGAGCCTTCTGTGGAACAAGAAACCCTCCCAAAACAGATCAAAGTCATCCACAGAGAGGCTGCTTAAGGGGAAAGAGCTTCTGGGCTTCCCAGTTGAGGGGTATGTTTCCCTTCATGCTCAGCCCAGTGATTAGTGCTCGCCGGGGAATCAGAGCTGCAAAATGAATTTGAGAAGACAGAGCAGTGTCAGGCTGTTAGAGGCTCAAAAAGGATCTCGGCTCCCCCGAGCCTCCAAGGCTGAGCACTTACCATTCAGATTTAACAACCAAACGCTTCCAAGGCAGGCAGGGGCCTCCCCCCTCACCTCTCCCTCCCCGAGGACACCATTAGCACCTGAGAAAGGGAGAAGCCACGGCCTTGGCGCAGCGTTTGGGGGTTGGATCCGCACGAGAGCCAGGGCTCCGGGACAGCTTCGCGCGCAGGGGCTCGTATTTTTGGAAACAGCATCCCAGAGGATGTTGCTTGTTCTCCTGCCAGCCCTGACTGTTTTGGAAAGTTTGGTTAAGCTCCGTTTGGCTGCCTCTGAGTTATTCAAGCGCAGAAAGGGGAGGGGGTGATTGGTTACAGGAGGATTCAGGGCTGTTCTCTGAGAGCGGTTTGGGCGAGGAAGCCCCGATTTGGGCTGCCCGGTGAGGAAATGAGTCTCTCCCACGAGCATGCAGAGTCATGGCTCAGACACCAAAGGCTTATTGAAAAGGACATATCCAGAACTCCTGGGTCTGCTCAGTCCTGGGGCAAGAAGCACCTTCCCTGCAGCCCAAACGCCTCCACACCCGCACTGACCCATCTCCACGCCTCCAGCAAAAGCCGCTCTTCTCTCTTCACCAGGAAGAAGGTTTGGCAGGAAAAGCTGGACAGGAGCAGGCAAGGGCTGCTCCAGTCTGCACCTTTAACCACCCCAGGAGCCCGGGACGCCCCCTCCTCTCCCTCAGCTGCTCGCCAGCCTAACGCTGATCATAAAGGAACCTCTGTGCGTCTCCAGGGAAGCGGGACTCGGAGAGGGGCACAAAGCCTCCCGCAGCTGTGTGTTTGCAAACAACCCAGCTGAGCTGTGAAGAGGGGCTGAAAGCAGTAATTGTCTTTAATTAAAGGAGGTTGGAGGCATCTCAAGCTTTGACAAAAGACATTTCCAGCCTGCCAGCAGCTCCAGCACTGCCGCCACAGCCGCCACTCGGCCCGGGGGGTTCAAAGGTGGCGGGTGACAGTGGGGACCTGGGGACACCGGCCCCAGGTGACAGTGGGGACATGGGGACACCGGCCCAGGATGCAGGCACAGCGGTGCCAGGGCAGTGCCACACACCTGCAGGGCACTCCGAGAAGGATGCAAGCAGTCAGCTCACAGCAGGGTGAAATACCTGGGACTCCTGCAGACCTCGCTGGGCCAGATGTGGGCCAGATGTGCCTGTGTTGGGACCCAGCAGCTGCCTGAGGTGTCCCACCCTCCTGCTGGACCTCCTGTGTACACCTCAGCTGTGCTGGTGTCTCACCTTTGTCCCGACCTGCCCTCATCCCCCTGCCCATGTTGCTCACAAAGGGGATGCTCAGAGCCAGAGGCCACGGACCAAATGCCAAGAGCACTGCTGCTGCAGTTCCTTCGGGGCTAATTAATTAATCCTGCTTGTTAATGAGCTACCTGGGCTGGTGTGGAGTTCTGTCGAGGTGCTGCCCCCCTGTAAGCTCGTGTTGGGCTCTGCAGCCCTGCCTGCAGCAGGAGCTCACACCGCTGGACACCCACGCACATGAATCCTGTTCCCCCAAAGCCCTCTCCAGGGCTCGCTCCCAGCCACACTCTGAGCTTCAGGGAGGTGACAGTGTCTCCCTGACAAAGCTCCTTCCCTCCTCTCCTCCATCCTTCAGGGCCGAGGCTCCTCAGGGAGGACCTACTGCCCACCAGACACTGCTTCTTCCCTCCCTCCTTCCTTCCCTTTTGCTTTTGGCCTTCCAGCACATCAGCATGCAGGGAACCACTGCTCTGGTTTCCATGGAAACCCCATCGGGGGGCACCCCCGGCCTGTGTACCACGTCGGGGCTGGCACAGCAGTGGTGGTCCTGTGGTGGCCCCACCTGTCTTGCTGCCCCCACCCCTGGCTTGGGAACCCCTTGCTGGGCTCCCCCAAAGCCTTTCTGAGCCCCAGGGGTTGCAACCCAGGGTGGAGGGAGGAATTCTGCTGCCGGAGAAACACGTCACATTCCCTCTCTACCTGTTTGCCCAGAGCAGCTGTGGCTGCCCCTGGATCCCTGGAAGTGTCCAAGGCCAGGTTGGACGGGGCTTGGAGCAACCTGGGACTGTGGAAGGTGTCCCTGCCCGTGGCACTGGATGAGCTTTAAGGTCCCTTGAACCCAAACCAGTCTGGGATTCTTTAGGCAGGACTAAGCTGCAGACTAGCACCTGGGTCCAGTCTGAACCCTCAGCTCAGCTTTGCACATTATGCTCCATCTGGTTTCCCACGTGTGCCCCCTCATCCCACACTCTCACCCACTCCATATCTGCCTTGCAGCTGGAAGTGATGGAAAACCAGCCCCTGAACAAGGGTAAATCCCCACTGTGGCCCCTGCAAAGGTGCAGAGAACCAAATACACCCAAAATCATGTCCTAGGAGACCCACTATGCATGTTGGGCAGGTCCCCATGTGCCTATTTTTGCCTGGGAAATCCTGGAAAGAGCAGCCGCGCTCTAATTCAAGAGAAACAAAAACATACTGGGATCACTTCCATCTGTGCCAGACAGCAAAAACTTTCCAGAAGAAAAAACACAAAAAAAACCAAAAAAAGACCAGTTCTAATTATAGGGTATCCTGAAGATACACACACTCAGATTTGTCACCCTATTTGCAAATTAGTCCCACCGTGGTGACAGTGAGAGTGAGCACTGGGCGTGCTGGAGTTCCTCTCCTGGCTTCCTAATCCCCTTTGGAAAGCCAGAACACCGCTGTAAGCAGTCACTGAGGGTGAGCCAGTGCACCCTGCCTTTCCCTTTTATGGAATCACCAAGGCTGGAAAAGCCCTGTAAGATCATCAAGTCCAATCATTAACCCAGCACTGCTGGGGGTTCACCACTAACCCACGTCCCCAAGTGCCACATCTAGACCTTTCTTGAACACTTCCAGGGATGGGGACTCCACCACTGCCTGTTCCAATGCCTGACCACCCTTTCCATGGGAAGGAATCTTCCCTAATATCCAACCTAAACCTCCCCTGACACAACCTGAGGCTGTTTCCTCTTGTCCTGGAGGCAGAGCACGACCCCCACCTGGCTCCACCTTCCTGTCAGGGAGTTGGAGAGAGTGAGAAGGTCCCCCCCCCGAGCCTCCTTTTCTCCAGGCTGAGCCCCTCCAGCTCCTTCAGTTGTTCCTTGTGCTCCAGACCCTTCCCCAGTTCCATTCCTGTCTCTGGACATGCTCCAGCAAGGTCCTAACACTGGGATTTGCCTGGCTGGAAAAACCAAGCTGGAGAAAACCTGGAGAATATTTTTCCTACAACATCTTCCTAGTCTCTTATTCTTCAGTCAGTGTCCTGGTTGACTCCCAGGGTGGAAACTGAGAGTAAAACACCCCCATTTCTGCTTGGATGGATGTGGGAGCCAGTGCAGGTGATGGTACCTGGGAAGGTGATGGGATGACAGCACAGGCAGCGCTCACCATCCCCCCTTGGGACTGCAAACAGCACCGAGATGGCAAATAAAGGCAGCTTTAAATCCATCACTGGGTGCACTGTGGGGAAACGTGAATGAGAAGCTCCTCTGGGTGTGAGTCATTCCCCAAATGTTTCTCCTAATCCTGTTTTCCCCGCTTTTCCTCGTGGTGTTTTATTAAGGAGGCTGCGTGGAATCACAGAGAACACGGATGCTCTGAAAGCCTCCGAGTTAATTTTGCTCGCTGTGCTGCAAGGAAAGGCCTGCAGCAGGAGTATTCCCACTGGGATAAACCCTCCTAAGCTTCCTGCCTCCAGCAGCAGGAATGCTCTGGATGATGGCTGGCATGAGGGAGCAGCTCCAGCATCCTCTGCCTGGGCAACTCAAGAAGTCACCTCCTCCTCCTCCTCCTTCCTCGTCACAGATCCCTGAGAGCCAGAGATGGCTCTGTAGGATCCCAAACCATCCAGGTGGGGATGAACAGGGAAGTTATCTGCCAAAATAATGCTCTGGGATCATGCTGACAGGAACGTGGATGGACACTGAAGAATTGTCACCAGTACGTGAAACTGGAGGGGATAAAGAAAAAGGGAAGGGAGGGAAAGGGGCAGACATCACTGAAATGTCTCAAGAGAGAGAGCAGCACCTCAGAAATTTCCGGGCAGGACTCTGATGCGCAGCAATGTCCTGTATCCCACCTGTCCCACGTGGGCACTTCAGGCCACTGCAGGGGGGAACAGCCCACATCCCAGGAGGAGGCAGACACCCTGCCCAGGAACAGCTCTCCTGAAGGGCAGGGAAAAGGTGGAAGGGTGTGATGGGAACCACCCACTGCTGCCCGAGAGCAAACATGTCCCTGGTCCTGTGCAGACCCTTCCCATGTTCCCAAAGAAGGCCCCCAGAGAACCTGGGACATAAAAAGGCAGATCTGGGGCATTTAATGGACTGTGCTATTCGTGTTTGACAAACATTATCTGTTCCTGCAGCCGCTTCAGAAGTCACTATGATCTTTTCCAAAGCCATCCAGGCTGGAAAATGCCATTTGGGGCAAAGCATGCATGTTACTCTGCTTCGGGGGCTCCGCCTCAGGCTGCGCTTTAATTCCGACTAATCTGGAGGGTTTGGGCATTTTGATAGTTTCAAATGATAAAGCCTTTCTCTCGTGGCCATTGATTGTTCACTCTGCTCCTGTTCCAGTCACAGCTCCAGGTGGAACAACCACGGGACTCCCGGGATCACAGTGTTTTGGAAGGAAACTGATGGCCGTGGTTTCAGCCTTAAAAACGGTCTTCTTGAACACGGGGTCTCTGTGAGCTCCTCACAAACAGCCTGAAAGTGCCAAAAGGCTCTAAAAGTAGGAGGCTGTCGTTGTTGAAAATGTCATATCCTGGAGGTATTCCCTCAAAATGCATTTTGAATTTGCTTCTAGTCACAGGGGTTATTTCTAGGCTGTGGATCTCCAAGGGCACCCTCACTTCGTGGTCCAGGGGTGCCCATAACCTGCAGCATCCCTGTGGTACCCACAGCCCTCTACAGGGGTGGGAGCCACCCCAGGTGCCTGGAATGTGTTTGGGAGCAGAACCCTACACTCCAGCATCTAGAGTCCCACAGGCCAACTGAAAACCTAAGTTTTTGCAAAGCTCTCTCAAGTTTCTGACACAAGGATCCCCAAGATCCCCACTTCGCCTCAATTGGCCTCCAGGAAGGTGGTAACACCTTGGCAGGTGTCATTTCAACCTGCTGGGGAGAAGAAGAGATCTCAGTCTTTGAAGACCTTGCTGCAGAGACCTGGAAAGGCTTCCCAGGAGGTACACTGTGTTCACACAGGTCCCCTTTTGGGAGCCTTCAAAAAAAAGGATGTGGGAGGAGCACCACACATAGCTGGTGGCTCCAGGTCTGAGCAGGACCTTTGCCTGTCTCCCCTTCACCAGCTGCTTTCCAGACCCAGGGACTCCCAGTTTCCTGCTCATGCATTTTCCAGCCCTGTTCCACATTTTCCAGCCTTTGAGACCTGCCATCCTGCAAATGACCAGTTTCTCACGTACTACAACCAGTTGCCCCAATTCCTGGACTCCAGCAGAAGCATCTGACCCAGGTGACTGTGGAGCTGCTCACTGGCAGGAAGGCTCCTGCTGAAGCTCACTGGCAGGGAGGAAGCCAAGGATGTGGTTCAGAGCCTCTTCTGTTAAAGCTCTTGGAGAGCATCCAAAGAAGGGCCACGAGGATGGGGAAGGGCCTGGGGGGGAATGCACATGAGGAGCAGGTGAGGTCACTGGGTGTGTTCAGCCTGGAGAAGAGGAGACTGAGGGCAGAGCTCATCAGGGTCTGCAGCTTCCTCAGGAGGGGCAGGTGCTGATCTCTGCTCTCTGTGAGCAGTGACAGGACCCAGGGGATGGCTGGAGCTGTGCCAGGGGAGGTTTAGGTTGGATCTCAGGGGAAGGTTCTTCCCTCAGAGGGTGGTTGGCACTGAACAGGCTCCCTGGGGCAGTGGGCACAGCCCCAAGGCTGCCAGAGCTCCAGGAGCACTTGGACAATACTCTCAGGGAGAGGGTGGGATTGTTGGGGTTGTCCAGGAACTGGACTGGATGATCCCTTGGGTCCCTTCCAACTCAGGGGATTGTATGACTCCATGAATCTGTAATCCTCACCACCCTCTCTGGTTCTTGCTCCTCATTCTTCACCCAAGTCCTTCCTCATGCTGTTTGAGCTCCAGCACTCACCCACGCCAGGACTGGGTGTCACAGACCAGTGTCACCAAACTTAAGGCCTCCTTCAAATGTGACAATATTGTGTATTTTGCTTGGCCAAACCTAATTTAACCTCGTTTGATGTTTGGTCTGTGTAAACAGAGCCATTGTGTGAGCTATGAACACTTTGATTCTACTTCCTAACCTTTATGGGGACTTTTCTGTACACTTCTCAGTGATATATTATGTTTCTAAGGCATATGGGGAACAATAACGAGTTTCCCTGGAGCTAATTAAGCTAATTATGGCTTCTAGATTAAATTTTCTGTAAGATTTTTACCTTGTGTGGCTAAAATAAAAGAACTGTGCTCTTACCAAGCACATCTGACTCATCTGACATCAGAAAAACCTTAAATCTGTGCAGAGAACATCTCAGGGTATTTCCCAAAATTAAATGTTCAAAACAGTCTCTTGGCTTTGGCCCAACTTGGTCAAAAATCTCAAATGAAAAAGAAAAAAACCCTCAAAAGCACCTTTTTCTCCCATTTTTCTCAAGCTACATAGGACGAAGAGTATTCTCCTCATAAAAATTCAGTCCTGTGAGGAATTCAAGGAAAAATCCTCCTTCCCCCCCCGTCAAGATCTCTGAGCTCTTCGAATCAAAGGAAAAAAACTAATGGCAAGAAACACATTCCCTTCATTTTATGGCAATAATGAGTTAAAATCCTGGAATCTTGGGCCTGAATCCCAGCCATTCATTCCAGTTCCTATTAATGTTTACCACTTTTCTCAGAAAAAAAAAAAAAAGGGGGGGGGGAAGGGGGGAAAGGGAGGCCGAGGAAGGAGAGAGGAATAAATGCCTCTCTCCCGCTGGTGTCGGCACGGGATGCTGCCAGAGCCCCCATTCCCCGCTCACATGGGTGTAGCAGGACCAGGAATGTGGTATTTGATCCAAAATGCTGTTTCATCTGTGAAAACAGTAAGTCAGGGGGAGATTTTCCTCTGGGTACACACGTCAGCTCCATGAAAGCACCCATGTCACAGCACCCGGGGGGGACACACCACCCTCCAGGGCTGCTCCCAGCAGCTCCTCCCAACCTCTCGCTGATCCCAACATTGTGGGAGTAAGGATGGGGGGAGCAGCCAATCCCAGAGTGGGAAGAGGGGGGCAGAGACCACCCCTGTAGCTCTGCAGGGGAAGAACATATGATCTTTAAGGTGCCTTCCAACCCAAACTGTTCTGAGACTCTGAGCACAGGGATGAAGGGGCTGGTGCAAAGAGCCTGGGAAGCAGTGGCTGAGGCAGACAGAGGCAATGCAAAAATCCACCATGTTTCTCTGAGAAATCCTGGGAATGGCCATCATTTCCATCAGGAAAATACTACTGGGTTTTGCTGGACCTGAGATCTCCATCCCTTCCTCCAACCCAAGGTGCTCACGACCTGCCCCCACTGGTAAATGAGAATATGCTGCTCCTCCCCTGCATCCTTTAATACACCATCACAACAGAGCTGGAAGTGCTCTGCAACGCTCCTGCTGCTTAAAATCCACTCTCACCTCCTGGAAAACCTCATCTCCTCTCTTTCTCTGTAGAGAAAATACTTCATAGAAGGTCTCAGCCCATTCCTCGTCTTGAAAGCAAAATCAGAAAGCGATTCTCATTTCCGTTGTTTCCCAAGAATATCTAGTCCCTCAGAAGCTGCATTTCCTGCTCCAAGGTAAATGGTCCATCTCCCTCCTCCAGCAACACATCTTGCCCCATTCCTGTGACCTCCCTGCGAGGTCAGCATCTCTTAGGGCTTCACACCAACAGCAAATCAATCCCTCAACCCCCCCATCTGACACCCCCTCGCTCCGCCAGGCTCCCCCTGGTCCCACTCCAACCTCCCGAAGCCCAAACTCCAACAGGAACGTGCAGAGGACAGGCTGGCATCTCCTCCCACCCCGGGGAGCACCAGGCAGGCGTGGAGCAGCTCCCAGAGCAGCTGCAGTCCCCACCACAGCCCTAATTGGATTCACAACATGGAGAGGTCAGCGAGAAGAATCAAAGCCGTGGAAAGAAAGACGCTGTATTCTTGCTTCCCAGACGGAGAGGGAGGAGAGGGAGAAGCCCCAAAAGCAGCATCCAACAATGCCACGGAGCCCCGGCCGGCTGGGAGCATTCAAATTGTCAACAAGCCTGTAGAAAAGGCAGACAAATTCCTGTTTTGTACTTGGGAAGCAGCCAGGTGATGTAATCATCTTCGAGGATGATGGTGGAATACTTTCCATTCCAGCAGTAACTCAAGATGTTAAATAGCAGCTCCTAAAGTTAAACATGGCTAAATCAGTCTGTCAGGGCAGCACCTTCCTAAGGGGGTGTAAAAAGGGGGGCTGATGGACCGAGGGACACTTAATATTTGTTTTCCACGCACCGTGAGAGGCAACAGGTTCTGGAGATTTAGGAAAAAGCTGTTTGCTAAATGAGGCAGTTGTGGCTATTTTCGGATTGCAACATCAGTACCAGTCAAATAAGGCTGTGCCAGACCCAGGACTGGATCAGGGAAGGATTAAAGGAAGGTAGGGATAGCAGTGCCAACCTCCCTACATTTAGGGAAAACAGATTAAGGCAAATTAGCCTTGTAGGGGTTTTTGATGCAATTACAAGATCGGCTGGGGGGAGGGGGTAACGCTCTTAATGCCACACACCCAAACCTCTGCAGAGCATTTCCCTTGCTAACATCCATGATATTTTGATTCCAACATCAGTGGGTCCACCAACACCATGGGACATCCTTGATGCATTAAAACTTGGCTGACACTGCAGGGCCTGAGATCTGAGCAGGGAACGTGCAGCGAGCGGGTCTGTTTCCACTAGAGCCAACAAATTTGGTTTGTGCCTCTGGGCTGTTTAACATTTTTATCAGTGACCCAGGAGAGAGCCCAAAACATTCCCAATAATGTTAGCTGATGACATGGAAGTTGTAGTGTGGTAAATGCTGAGGATGATGGGTTCTTGATACAGCTACCCTCGACACCTCGGGGAACCTGAGAATATGCATTTTGGTACAAACACACATCAAATCACACCTCCAGGGACAAGGATGCCGCAGTCCCAGTCTTCCCAGTCCCACAAGGAAGGACAAGGATCCTTCCAAAGCACCCAGAGAAATGCCACTGCCAAAATGGTTAAGCAGAGGGGGGGTGCAGGAAGAGGGAATCTCAGCATCCCCTCTGGCACGCAGCTGATCACCACGAGCATCCTGTGCGTGGGGAGCTGGATCTGCCAAGGGAAAGGCTAAAGCGGTGCCAAGGGCTGGGAAGCGCCAAAAAAGCTGGCTGAAAACCTTACCAGAGGAGTGGAGGCCAAGGATTACCCATAAACAGGCACAGAGAGCACAGAGGTGTGGCGATGGACAAAGCTCCCAGCGCTAGGCACAGCAGGAGCGACCCGCTGGAAGCGTTTAATGGGCAGTTCTCCATCTCTGGAAACATTTCCAGCACTATTGGCTGCATCTGCTCCAGTTCAACCAGGAATGCTTCCTGGAAGAACTTGATTATCCCTAGAGCCTTACAATTTATTGGCTGGGTCCAGCATTATCACTGGAGGCCCAGACCCGAAACAGGCAGAGAGCCATAAATAGCCTCTTATCATCAAAACATCACGTCCTGCTCGGACATGCCCTTCTCTGGCACTTTGGGAAGCTGTATGACGCTCCAAGCCCTTAGCACATACTTTGGCCTCCTCTGAATCCCAAGCACAGCTTGTCTGGGAAAGACCCTCACTGCTTCCCCCCACTCTGGGAGGGAGGGATTGCTCTGGGTCCTCGTGTACACGCACAGCACGATCTGCACCTGCATCCTCCACACATGGTAGGATGGGGGCAAATCTGCTGCCCTGGACACCTAAATAACATAAAGCACAGGCAGGGAAGGAGGCCCATCTCCACCTTGGGCTGGAGGATCACCGAATCCCTGAATGGTTTGGATTGGGAGGGATCTGGAAGCTCATCTTGTTCCAACATCCCTGCCATGGGCAGGGACACCTTCCACTAGACCACACAGCTCCGTCCAACCTGTCCCTGAACAGTCACCAGCAGCTTCTGCAGGGCAAAACCATCCCCTGTCACCCCAGCAAGGCCAGGGATGTCACCCCATCCTCGGCGCTGTACGGGCGCAACAAAGAGAGAATTCCGGGATCGGAGATGCCCTCCTGTGATGGAGAGGGGCTGGAGAAGGATGAAGGGCTGAATTGCTGGGACCAGCAGCGATCCCTGAGCAGGCAGAGCCTGTGCAGGCACCGTCCAGCCAGGCCAGAGAGAGCAGCAGCACAATGGCTCTGCCTCTGCCGTGACTGAGCGGAGCCAATGGATACGAGAGGCACGGGGAGAAATGCACTTAATATGCTGCATGGGAGGGACGGGGAGAGGGGGAGAGGGGGGAGGCGCAGACAAAGAACAGGGAGATGGAGAGAAAAGACGCAGGCAGGGAGCAGGAGGTGAAGTGGGGAGGACAGGGCAGGGGGGAGGCGCAGCCCAGGAGCCGGGAAGCGAGCGGAGAAGCGGAGGGGAACGGGCAGCCAGCCCCTCGCACGGCCCTGCGGGACAGGCGAGCGAGGCCCCGGCAAAACGAAAATCTCTTAACCACACAGAATTGTTAACTGCCCCCAAATCCTTTTGTGCTGGGGCTGTGAGCTTAGAAGAGCTTAAGCTGTTAGATGCATGAACTTCCTCCATAAATATCCCCGAAGTGCAGTGCTGCGAGCAGGCCGGCGCTGTCAGCCGGCTGAGAAACCCAGTGGGGAAAATGAGCAGCTCCTTCCAGCTGCTGGCCATTCCTTGAGATGCCCTTCTCCACCTGGACCCCTTGGAGGGGCAGGACCGTGTCCCCCCACACTCCCTGCTACGTCCTATTGGGGCACCCGAGCCATGTGAGAACACTTCACCCCAAAAGCCAGCTTGGATTTGCTTTTGTTTTGCTTCTGGAAAGGGGCCCAGATTCCCTCCCACCCCTGGAAGCACGAGCAAACCTGCCAGCCACATGTAGGAGTGAGTTCCCCGAGCCAGGCGGCTCCGACGCTGCCTCTGCAGGGAGCAGGGCCAGGGCCAGGGTGGGAGGTGGGCAGGATGCAGGGCTGCATCCCACAGGTTGAGGGGGAGCTGGGGCCACCAGCCCCTTCCCCAGACCTCTGTGGGGCTCTCTGGGAGGGCTGGGAGTGGATGGGGATGTCCTGACTGTCCTGCCAACTCCGTGGCTGTCCCAGTCCACACTCCGCTTCTGGGGGATACTGGGGGGAAATGGAGGGGGTGTCCCAGCCTGGCACAATCCTGGGGTACCATCCATCCTTGATCCAGCCCCACATGGGAAGGGGAAGGAAGAGGAAGGGAAAGATGGAAAGAGGAAGGGAAGGAGGAAAAGGAAGGGGAAGTGGAAAGGGAAGAGAAAGGGGAAAGGAGAGGGGAAAGGGAAAAGGAAGGGGAAAGAGAAGGAGAAAACTAAGGGGAATGGGAAGGGGAATAGGAAAGGGATAGGAAAGGGGAAAGGTAAGAGGAAGGGGAAGGCAGCCCCGGAGCCAGCTGCCCCACGGAGACATCAGGCTGCGGCCACTGAGTGATTAATGAGGGCAGGGAGAGCGGGACCGGGCGAGCGCCAGCACCGGCTGGAGAAACAGCTGCCGAGGTACCGGACCTCCCAAAATCCTGCTGCTGCTGCTGCGCAGACAAAGAGGGCCCAGCCTCCCCCTCCTGCTCGCTCCCTCTACCTTGCCCCCGCTCCTGCCTCCCCTCCAGCCCTGCGGGCACAGGGCTCTGCATGAGGGGTCTTGGGAGCTGCGGGGCACGTGAAGGGACTGTCCCTTGGCTGGGCTGGCAGCGGGACCAGGGAGCCCCCAAGAAAGCCCAGTTGCATCACAGCAAAGAGCTGCACAGGGCTGGGTCTGCTCCGGAAAAAAACAGGCTGAGATGGAAAAGTTGCCGTGAATCGTTGGGGCTTTCTGGTGTTGCTATGGATGCTTTGCTTGGGAGTTGTAAAACCCCCATCTACCCTCCGAGGCAGGGATTAGCCAGGCTCAGTTTCCAGCAGTACTTCCTTGCTGTCTCCATCCCCATCCCTGCTAAGGCTGGGAGACACTTGATCTCCCGAGCTTGCTGGGAAGAGATGTTCAGTGGCCAAGTGAGGAGCAGCTGAAACTGTGGACATTAAACGGCCCCCAGAGCACACCACGACCTAAACCTTTGGCATGTGAGCCAACTGATCTCAGAGACTCTGCTTGGAGTGTGCTGATACTGTTGGAACTGCAATGGGATTTGGATGTTCAACCAGGACAGGGGGGGAGAAGATCCTGTGTGCCAAACACTGTGGTTTGCTCCATGCATAGTACAGCTGCAGGTGCCCATCACACAGCTCTTGGGTTCCCATCTCTCTCCCAACAACCCCAGTAGTTCCTTTCCCAACTTTCCCAAGTGTGACGGGGGAGGAGCACGGAGGGAGGGTGGTGCAGAGCCTCTCACTTGCCTGGATAACACTGGCTCTCTGGTGCTCAGCTGAGCTCAGTAGGCACTCATGGGGCCTGCTTTGAACACCTACATGGGCAGGAGAACTCCTGTAGGGCAGGAGAACATCTAAAGGGACAGGAGGACATCTGTAGAGCAGGTGAACAGCTACAGGGCAGGAGAACATCTACAAAACAGGAGAACATCCAAGGGGCAGGGAGCAGAACATCTGCAGGGCAGGAAACCTCTGGCTGTTGAGGAGCCCAGGGCCCAGCTGAACAGCACATGTTCCACCCTGGGCCATTTGCACCTCACCAGGAAAATGCTGTAGACAACTTGTTCCCTCCCACTGCACCCCCTTTGGGAGCCTGCACTCCCACTGCCCTCATCCCAGAAGCAATTCAGCCCACGCCAAGGGCACAAACCAATGAGAAAACAGCCCCAGTATTTTGGGAGGCAACAGCTGATTGGTGACACGCACCACAGCTGAACACGTGTCCCATCCGAGAGCATGGATGGCACCAGCAACAGCTGGTTGGGAACAGTGGCCCTGGGGACCCAGAGAGCAGGTAGAGCCTCAGCAAATGGATGGATGAGCCCAGGGCAGGAACTGAGGGGCTGGGGAAGGAGTCAGCCTCCACACACGCTCCTCTCCCACCCCTGCCCAAGGAGGTCACTCCCAAGCCGGCTCATGCAGATCCCAGGAGCAAACCCCAACCGCCAGCCCTGGCACAGAGGCGAGTGCTCGGGGTGGGACCGAGGCACGTGGTTACCTCTGCAGACGGTCCCGTTCTCCACCGACTCGTACCCCGCCCGGCACATGCAGCGCCCGATGGGCACCAGCCACTCGCCGTCCCCATTGCAGTAGAGCTTGATGGGCACGTCCACCTCCTCGGCGTTGGCGATGCACGTGCCCCGCGCCGCCACCAGTGAGGTGCTCTCTGCCCCCGAGAGGGTTTCCTGGAAGACGGCCCCGTTCTGGATCACGCGGGGACACTTGCGGTAGAAGACACGCACGGCGATCAGGGACATGCAGCCCCCGTAGTCCTGGAAGGCCAGGTAGAAACCGTTCTTGGAGACGGGCCCAAAGCTGCGCACCTCGGTGTTGATCTTCATCACCCGCCCGCCCAGGTCCACCTGCGAGAAGCTCTCGTCGGCGGCAATTGTATCCACCTTCATCCAAGGATTCTCCATCCAGTTAGGAAAAGTCTTGGTGGCCGAGTCAAAGTCCGACTCGTAATAGTAGAGGTTAAAAGTCTCCTTACAGGAGCCTGGGACATTTGGGATGCTGCTGCAGTCCCGGACCGAGAATTTCATCTCCACGTGGATGCGGTGTGCTCCTCGCCTCCAGATGTACTTGGTCCGGAGCCAGTTGTTCTGGGAGGATTCGAAGACATTGCACACCTGGTAGGTGCGAATCGTGTTCATGTTCTCGTCGTATCCGCTCACCTCTTCCCACTGCGGGCGCGACACAGAAAGTCAGGGGGCTGCACTGAACGGATGCTCCCCACCCTCCTCGTCTCTTCCCAACCCCGCTATGTCCCAAGCAGGCTCTGCCAGCACCAGCTGCCCCACTCTGTGCCCATCCCATAGTGCCCAGCATCACACCCCAGCCTGGTGGGGTTTGACCCACACCACACCCAAGGCGGGCTCGGCACTGTGGGGACAGTGGGGCCCAAGCCCTCAGCAGAGCTTGGGGCCACCTCGCTGCCACCAGCGCTGTGCTCCATGCTTGGATTTAGGGTCAAGCCTCTCTGCTGGTGGCAGGGACAGCAGGGTCTCCTCGACAACAGGAATGGCTTAGCAGGGACTCTGCCCACACGGCTCAGCCTCTGGCAAAGGAACACGATGCCTTGAGCAGGTGGATTCCCACCAGTGCCACTATGGTTACAACTGTAGCAAACAGGACCCACTTCCCCAGGAGCCATAAAACCTCCTGGCCAGCTGCAGAGGCCAGTGGCCAGTGCCTTTCCCAGTAGCTTGAATGGACCATAGCTGACCCCACTGCATTCCCAGAAAGAGAGATGCTGGGTGGATCCCTTTGGAGCCCCCATCCCTGCCCCTTTGAGGGTCAGTGCCTGCAGGTCCCAGCTCCAGCTGTCCTAAACTGCATCTATGGGATGTAGACATGCTTACGAGCCGTGGCATGACAGCAGCATCCTTCTCAGCAAGACAGCTCGGAGCTGACAGATTTCCCCACGGGAAGCTCAGCCCACTCCCCCCAGCTGACTGACTCTGCCAGCTCTGGAGGAGGCTCTGTAGAGCTCATAGAATCATAGGATCATAGAATAGCCTGAGCTGGAAAGGACCCACAAGGATCAGTGTGTCCCACTCTTGGCCCTGCACAGCCACAACAATCCCACCCGGTCCCTGAGAGCGTTGTCCAAACCCTCCTGGAGCTCTGGCAGCCTTGGGGCTGTGCCCACTGCCCTGGGGAGCCTGTTCAGCACCAAACACCCTCTGGGAGAAGGACCTTTTCCTGAGATCCAACCCAAACCTGCCCTGACACAGCTCCAGCTGTTCCCTGGGTCCCCACAGAGTTCAGGGTTGCTGTGGCACCTTCTGGCCCTCTTCAGCTCCCTGCCTTTTTCCCAGGGTGTTTTTTCTCAAATCCTTCAGTGCTTATTGTCTTCATTCTGTGTAGGATGGGGATACTCCAGGGTGGGGGATGCAGAGCACAAGCTGCAGCCTGTAACAAGCCCCTGCTCCTCTGCACTGAGCACCAACAGGGAAGAGTCTTGTGGGAGGAGAACCCTTGGCTCACAGAGCATCTCCCTCAGTCTAGACCCTGCTGGAGGGTGGAGCATCTCCTGCAGTCTGTCCCCACCCAGGGCACCCGTGTGCTGCTGGCAGTAGGGACCAGGGTCCTGCTGGCGTGTGACACAGCGCTGGCCAGCTGGAACAGCTCCCCCTGAACTTGTTCATGAACCTCCTCAAGTGGAAGCTGAGCTGTTTCCCATGGCTGTAACATCCTGACCACAGCCCTGCACATCCTATCACAACACCCAGGGCAGGGCAGCAGCGCAGCCCTGACCCAGCACCAGCGCCAGGACCGCGTCCACGGGGAAAATCCTGCAGGAGCAGAGCATCCCCAGCCCCTCGGGTTGCAAACAGCCTCACGAGGGCACCCAGGACTGGGGAGGGAGGCTCAGGAGATGGGAGACAGATTGCTCCTCGCACATCAAGGCTAACAGCCCAACAGAAGGCTGTCAGGAAAGATCCCCAACAGCTCCAACCACTTCAGATTGGCAGTGGCTGCAAATCTGCTGCCATGGCTGGGGGAGGAGAAGAGCATACTTGCAAAACACAGCAGAAGCATTTGCTTTGTTTTCCAGAAATAAATTTGGTGTGCTGGTGGAAAATTGCAGGATCTCCCCCCATTTTTTTAGGGCACTGGTTGGGAGGGGAGCAAGAGAATCAAGGACAAGGCACAGGGAAGCAATTCCTTCCCCTGCCCTGTCTCTGACATGGCTGTCCCTCACCTGGGCCGCTCCTGACACCTACCTTGTCAGCCACCAAGACCCAGGGACCCCCAGTGCTTCTCCATCCCCATCCACACCTGCCCAGCCCCCAGGAAAGGTCAGGACATGAGCCCAGAGAGCTCATCCTTTGTCAGGCAGGAGATGGAATGAGGGTCTGCACACCTTGGGATGAACAGGAGTCAGTGGAGACGGGGCCTGGGGGCACCTATGGGTGGCACAGGCAAAAAGCAACAGTTTGGGCTTCTGGGTCTCTAATAATCCCCAAAGAGGAGCACACAGCAGCTTCTCTCTTCCAGGCAATGCTGGCTGCACCCAACCTGGCCAGTCACCCGTGGGTGGGACGCCCTGCCTTGTCCTGCCCATGGACACGAGGCTGTGAAGGCACCACAGCATCCCCACCTCTGATGTGCCCCACACCCCCTCAAGGGTCCTGCCTGGAGGTGGGGGTGTAGGTCCACTGGGGCCACACTGGACTCCTCCATCCCAGTGGGGGACCTGGGAGCACCCCGGGGTCCAGGCTCAGGACCTCCAGCATCCTCCCACATATCCGGGGGGGACTCCCAACCGTCCTCTTCCCAGCAGGGAGAGAAAGTCACTCCTGCGCACCGGCCCTGCGCTTCCTCGGCGCTTAATTAGAAGCCTCTCCCTTTCTCCTCGCTCTCTAATTAACATGCCGGGAGCTCAAAAGGAGGCAGCAGCACAATAACGGGGGTGGGGGGGGGGGGAGACG
This sequence comes from Myiotriccus ornatus, assembly GCA_036023395.1. Taxonomy (NCBI): domain Eukaryota; kingdom Metazoa; phylum Chordata; class Aves; order Passeriformes; family Tyrannidae; genus Myiotriccus; species Myiotriccus ornatus. Next base: position 476,199 of record JAYRBT010000056.1, on the reverse strand, counting down.
GCTTCCTGCAGGCCCGGGGCCTCATTAGGCGGGGGCTGGGGAGCAGGAGCAGGGTGTGCTTTACATATGGAAACACCGCAAACAAGAAAGGCTGGGCCAGGGGAGAAAAAGACTTGACCTCTGCTCCCCCCCATTGTGCGCCCATCATCCCGCCTCGGGGCGGGCGGGGGGAACTGGCCGGGCTGGGTGGGGCTCAGGCAGCACCAGCTTTATCATGGTGATGGCCAGGCCGGCATCACCGGCTCCACACTCTGCTCAGAGCTGGGTTTGATCTCTCCACAAGAGGCTTCTCTTGGCTGTCTCTATCCTGCCAAGTCGGCTCGGGGTCTAGGAATTGCTGTCAGCCTGGTGAGGTCCACAGAAACATCTTCATCCAGCCCCCTGTGGAGGGTGGATGGAGGGCAGGACGAAGCCTGAGCCTGAGAAGTGCAGCAGGAGGCCCCAGAGCAGCTCTGGAAGTGCTGATGACTTACCCCTGATGGAGGATGCACTGTCCAGCCCAGCTCTGCTGTTGCTGTTGTGGAGTCCATCAGTGTCTCTGCAGGAGGAAGGTGAAACACGGAGTCATTGCAGGTTGTGAAAGGACTGAAGATGGAAATGGGGAGAAAAGCAGAGAGGAGCCAGCCCAGGGCTGCAGAGATGGGACCCAGCCCACATTGAGCCCTCTGGCCACATCTCTGCCAGGGGGGAGCCACGTAGTGCTCACTCCACCCATCTGCTCCCCTATCCATTGCCAATTGCTCCGTGGCCTCCATGGAGAATCACGGATTCACAGAACTGGTAAGGCTGGAAAACATCTCAAAGCTCTTCAAGTCCAACCATCAGCCCAGCACCAAAACCGTGTTCACCATTAAACCATGTCCCCAAGTGCCACATCCACATGTTTTTGAACTCTTCCAGGGATGGGGACTCCACCACTGCCCTTGGAAGTCTGTTCCAATGCCTCACCACCCTTTTCATGAAGCATTTTCCCCTCATATCCAATCTAAACCTCCCCTGGTGCAACTTGAGGCTATTTCCACTCATCCTGACGCTTGTTCTGGGGAGCAGCCCCCCTTCCCCCCACACCAGCTCCCTGCTCCTGTCAGGGAGTTGCAGAGAGCAAGAAGGTCCCCCCTGAGCCTCCTTTTCTCCAGGCTGAGCCCCTCCAGCTCCCTCAGCCACTCTTTGTGCTCCAATCCAGAGCAGCTCTGCCCCTGCAGTGGAGGAGCAGCCTGAGCAGGGATCCTCCATCACCTTCCAGTTCCCTTTGGAAAACAGAGTATTCTTTCCTCAGCACTTTGCACAGTCGGCAGAATCCTCAGAGATGCAGCAGCACATGTGGAGGAGCAGCACTTTTAGGATTTAAAAGTACTAAAAAATTAAACCAGTGTTCAAGCTGGTTTTCCAGATGATTTGGGTTGAAATAGGTCAGGTGATGCTACCACCAACCAGCACAGGCAAATCTTCCGAAGCCAAACAACAGCAAAGCCTCCTCGCCCTTCCTACAGCTCATCACACTTCCAGCACTGGGATTTCTTTCATCCCAGAGAGCTGCAGGTTGGTTTAACTCCATGAGGAGAGGCATAAGAAGAGGTGTTCAGGTTATGGTACTCCAATACTTGGTCTAACATGACCCATCAGAAATACACTGGACACTCAGAATCACGGCATCAAGGTTGGAAAAGCCCCCTGAGATCACTGAGTCCAGTCATTGATCCAGCACTGCCATTTTCACCACTAAACCATGTCTCTAACCACCACATGTTTTTAACACTTTCAGGCAGAGTTCAACAGTGGTTTTTGAACACATTTTGGACAATTCCAGGAGTGGTTTCCGCAGTCTGAATATCTCTCCCTCCTCCAGGCCTGCAGCCACACGCTCATTGGAACACAGGGATTTTTCTGCACCGTTCCCAGTGCTGACACTTTAAGAAAATAGGACAATATTCCAGAGTTTAGGAAATGGAGTTTAGAAATTTTGCCCAAAGGTCTCAGCTCAAGGAGGGTGGACATGAGGGAAGTGTGGTGGGACAGACTGCACGGGGCAGCACATGGCCAGTGATCCCGTGCTGAAACCGAGGTGATGTGCACAGAATAAACTTGTCCCTCTGCAGGGAGAATGGGAATCTGCCCCTGTTTTCAGCACTGGGGATGCCAAATGCACTTGTAGGGATGCTGGAGAGCATCCATCCCACACACATGGAGTCACAGAATGGTTGGGGTTTCGAGGAACCTTCAAGACCATCCAGTTCCACCCCCCTGCCATAGGCAGGACACCTTCCACTAGTCCAGGTTGCTCCAAGATCCATCCAACCTGGCCTTGGACACTTCCAGGGATGGTCCCACAACAGTAATGGAGAGTTACTGGCTGTAACCAAGTCCTTCTGCTGCTTCTCCCCAACGAAAAACCAACCATCCTGCCACAGACCCCCCCCCAAAACCATCCCCACCTTCTCCACTTTCACTCCACTGAACAAAAACAAAGAAAAGTTCAGCCTTGAGCAGACCCATCACTGAAGAGACAGAGGTGGCTGCTCAGCACACAGAACCTTCCCTTTCCCACTGGCACCCCAAAAGGTGCCTCGGCCCCACTGTCCTCCTTGCACCGACTCCTGGCAGTAAATCCTTCTCAGGCTGTGGGTTGTTCGTTGCTCCTGGTCCAAGCCAGCGGTTTCCAGCTCACAGGAAACCAGGATTTCAAAATTTGGTTTTATTCCAAGAGCAAAAAAAAAAGCAAGAAATAGATCTCTTCAATTTTTCCCACTAGGAAGAGCTCTGGAAAACAGCTAATCCCGAAATGTTGTGGGTCAGGTTTGCGAAATTTCTTTTTAAACTGAGTATTTGTTTACACAGGGCAATAATAGCGTTTATTTTATCAGAGGATCTGGCTTTTTCATTAAAACACTAGTGGTGTTTGATCTGAAAGGAAAGCAACATTTTTCACCCAGTGCTAGCAAGAAGCTTTAAAACCCCCTTAAATTTGTTACTTTATCTTAACTATCAGTGACAGTGGTGCACAGTAAGTACATTAATAGCAGCGACTATAATATAAAAGAAGATATATTCTAAACCATTACAAATAATACCCCAAATAAACCTCATACTTTGAAGCATTTTGCATTTTTAAAAGCCTTTTATTTAATGAAAACTCGGTGCAATGGAAATGTCATGCTCAGTGCACCACAGCTTCCAGCCTCTTATCCTGAGCTGAACAATCCCCTCGGAGCTCTGCATCCACCCTGGCTGGCCCAGGGACAAGGGGGAGAAGAAATTTGCAGGCTTTAAGCAAGTTTTTCCAATGGTCAATTATCTTCTCGTAAAAAACACTAGATATTCCATTAATTTTAGTCTGGATTTACACCATTTGGCTGCCAGCTTTTGGATTTCCTTTTCCTTCTACAAAGACTCTGCTGTCCAAAACCTCCCTTCCCGCTTGTGGTGTTCATGGGTGGCAAATGATCCATCTCCAAGACAGCAAAATTACCTGAGCTTCCTTCTTCTACCCTAAACCAGGTTCGTGTCTTTGAGGCTCCTGTTTATCAGCCTTTGTTGTGTAGATGGGGGTCCAAAGTCCGTGGTCCCCATCACACACAGCTGTAACACTCCAACATGCCCCTTTTTGTGCAGCTTTTCCATGAGGTTGCTGCCCTGGCTCCCTTTGGAGGTGGGTCAGTGTGTCACACTGAGCAGTGGGTGCCTGAGTTACAGAACACTGGGAATAACTGCTCCCCGTGGATCACAGTAACCCTGGTTTGCCGCAGCGACAGCACAAGTGGAAGTGAATCAGAACCACAGAACCAACCTGTCCAACCCTCCCCCATCTCCATTTCCCTCCTCTGGACACTCTCCAATGGCTCAATCTCTCCCTTCCACTGTGTCCCCCCAAACTGCCCCAATGTGGAGGTGAGGCCACCCCAGGGCAGAGCAGAGGGGGACAATCCCCTCCC
>JAYRBT010000056.1:446765-471742 GCA_036023395.1 Myiotriccus ornatus | reverse complement strand
CCAGGACAGGGTTGGCCCTCCTGGCTGCCAGGGCACTGCTGACTCAGGGACAACTGGCACCCACCAGCACCCCCAGGCTTCTCTCCCAGCACTGCTCTCCAGCCTCTCATTCCCAGTCTGTCTGTACATCCTGGGCTGCCCCATCCCAGGGGCAGAATCCAGCACTTCCCCTTGTTGAACTCCCCATGGTTGGTGATTCCCAGCCCTTGGATCCACCGAGGTCTCTCTGAGGGCCTCCCTGCCCTCCAGGGACTCAAGAGCTCCTCCCAGTTTTGGGATCACCCGCAAACTTGCTCAGTGTCCCTTCCAGTCCTGTGTCCAAGCCATTGATGGAGATGTTGGAGAGCACAGGGCCCAAGATGGAGCCCTGCTGAGCCCCACTGGTGACAGATGACAGTCTGATGTCACCCCAGTCACTGTCACCCTCTGTTCCCAACCCGTGAGCCAATTGCTCACCCAGCACAGGATGTGTTTATCCAGCTGTGGGCTGGACAGTTTGTCCAGGAGGATCCTGGGAGAGACAAGATTGAAAGCTTCACTGAAATCACCCCCTGGCTTCCCTCGATCAGGTGGGTCACACTGTCATAGAAGGAAATCGAGTTGGATGAGCAGGACTGTTCCCTTGTGAAGCCGTGCTGGCTGTGAACAAGGACTGCGTTGTCTTTCGAGTGTTTTTCAACGCCCGAATAATCTCCTCCATAACTTTACCAGGCACTGAAGTGAGACTGACAGACCTGGAGTTTCTGGGATCTTCCTTCTTGCCCTTCTTGAAAATCAGGACAATGTTCACCAGATTCCAGCCAGCCCGGACCTCCCTGGATTCCCAAGACCACTCAAAAATCATCAGGAGAGTTTTTGCAATGCCATCAGCAGCTCTACGAGGATTCTTGGTGAGTCAAGTAATCCCAGAATGGTTTGGGATTGGAAGGGATCTTAAAGCTTATCTCGTTCCACCTCCTGCCATGGGCAGGGACACCTTCCACTATCCACTTTCTAAGCACTATTGCTCCAAGTATAGTCCAACCTGGCCTTGGACACTTCCAGGGATGGGAAGTCTGCAGCCTCTCTGGGCAGCCTGTTCCAGGTGCTCATGGACATTTCTGAGTGACACGTGGCTCCAGGCCCCGGGACATCATCTGGACAGAGTTCTGCTGCAGCTACCACCTCCACACGAGGGGTGATAAGCCCCAGGCAATGGGAACCCACCATCCTCCCAAGGCAGCTCCTCCACCTGCATCATTCCCACTGGGCAGCCCCCAGCCCCTTGCCCCTTCTGCACCCGCAGTGACCTGTGGTGGGCTGCCACAGCCGTATCTCCTGGTCCTGGCTGGGGCTGCCCCCATGTTCATACCCTTCTCTGAGCACCCAGCAAGACAAACTCCTGTGCTGGGGATAACATAGACCAATTTCTGGATGGGCAACCCCAAGCCCAGATGTTAATGCCTCTCCAACCATCTCAGCAGCTTCACTCGCTGTCACAGCCAGTGCTTTCGTGGTGCCATCTTGCTGGTTTGGCAGCACCAGATAACAAGGTGAGGGCTGATGCCTCGGCAGCCCCATAAAGACCATCCTGGCACCCAGGACATGGATCAAACACCTGTGGGAGTAGCAGGAGTGGGAGCCTGGTCCCTGGCCCACCTCTGGTGGCTGCGATAGCTGCAGTTCAGCGTGACGATCTCTCCACAGCAGCATTTCCTCCGTGTTGTTGTTTGTGCTCTTCCCTCCCTCATGTTTATCTGCAGCCTCACATGCTGCCCACGGCATTATAAATAAATCTGCAGCTGTTCGAGACCAGCAGACACAACTCTGGCCCGCTTCCCACCGGGAACTGCTGCTTCCCACGGGATGCTCTGAGATAAGTGCCTGTCCTTTTCACTTTGAAGATGTTCTCAATAAGCAGCCCCGTTGCTGGAGCTGCTGCCGTCTCCGAGGGCGTGCCAGGGCTCTGGGTGAACACTTGGCATCCCAAGATGCATCATCACCACCGCACCACCACCTCCAGATGCTCAACAGCCACACTGAAACGCCGTCATGCTGATGATCTGCTGTGACAATGACCTGGGAGGGAGTTCCCGTGCTTCTGCTGGGGCTTCCTGCTGCTCAGCCACAAGCGAGATGAGTGGGGGGTTCTCGGCTGCACCAGCTGTTCTCATCTGGCCAGATCAGGACTGAGACTGGTGGGCAGAGCTGGGAGGGGAGGACAATTCTGGATGCTGGTAGTGATGGGACACCAGCATGGACTGTGCAGGAGTGGGGATGGAGAGCGGCAGGACCGAGGGACAGTGGCAGAGGCTGGAGGTGCAAGGGATTAGCAGAGGAGCTGTGCATGTTGCAGACACACTTCTCTCTGGCCGGAAAAATAACTTCCATGGAGTTTTGCCAATTCAGACCAATTTAGAGCATCTGGCCCTGAGTTTCTCAGAAGTCCTGGCAAATCCTTCACATTCACAGGCTCCAAGCTCATCCAGATAAAGAAACAGCTGGACAAATAAATAGCCCAACAGATAGTTGGAGCCTCCACCCTCATTTTTCCACCCACAACTTCTTCCCTTCCCTTTTCACTCCTCACACCAGCTCCTCTCTCAGGGTAGGACACTTGCCAGCATTTCAGTCCTGGTACAATATTAACAGCACAGGGAGTGATCTTCTCAGGGACCCACGACTGCATCAGCTGTGGCCAGTGCTGGATGTGCAACGCAGTCAAGAAATTGTCCAGCCCTCTCAGATGGGTTGGGAGCAAAGTCAGAGACAGCAGGAGATCATTCCTTGTCACCATGTCCCAGACATGACCCGGAAGCCCACCCAACACACCTCATCAGCTCCGGGCTGGAGGGATGCTCAGTGTCAGAGCCCAGCCAGGTGGAGCAAGACCAGGATCCACACCGGAGACACCACAGCTTGGGATGAGCTCCTCCATGCAGGAACACGTGCTCCTGGAACCATGTTCCCATCCTGGCCTCAGGCACAGCCACGGCATCCTGGGGTGTGGGGGGTGGCTAATGAGAAACCCGTCTGTCCCCCGCCCGAGGAGCCCCCGCCGCAGATCTCTTTACCCTTCCCGAAGCTGAAAGGCCCCTCTCTGCCTCCTGTGCTTTACTGGAGCCTGATTATAATATTTTCGCCAGCACGAGCTGAGAGGGGCTGAGCAAACCCAGTGGCCCTTCCCTGCAGCCCCAAGCTTTGCTTTGCCTGGCCGGAGGCCAGCGGAACAGGCTGAAACCCAATCCCCCCCCCCGGCTGAGCCGCTGGCGCGGGAACAGCGCGGTGCATTGTGAGCCGGCGGCTACAGGATATTCTGGATACTTCACTCAGGGATCCACTTAAACTCCAAGAGGGAGAGTGATTGATAGGGAGTGAGAAGAGGCAGTTGACTGAGCTGGGATGGGGAGTGCCAGCACCCACCCTGCGCCCGGAGCTCCAAAGACCACCCCGAGGGCAGCACAGCGGGTCGTGCCCGTGGCCCTGGAGCTGTGGACCCAGCCAAGAGGTACCTGATGCACTTCCCTGAGAAATTAGGTCCCACCAGTCTCAGAGACCCAAGAATTAGGGTGATGTCCAGCATCTCCATCCCCCAGAGTACCTCTGACCCACCAGCCAGGCCCCAGAGTGAGAGTACATGGAGCAGGGAGGCCTGATCCCAGAGACACCACACGACACTGGCAAGGGAAAGATGTCCCCACTTTTGGGGGGCCATGGGGCTCCCTGGGACCTTCAGTTCATCTGGACATCAGCCACGCCCACCTGCAAGCCCTGTGAGACAGGAGCCAGCCCCAGAGTCAGCAGGGGACAGTGCTGGGAGCTGGTGGGGCTCAGCAGTGCCTGCTGGGACACCCTCACTCAGCTGCTGGGTGATCCTCAGCTGCTTGTGACTCCTGGGGACAGGTGTCAAACTAAGGGATGGCCCCAGCACCTTGCCCTTGGCACAGCAGTTCAGCAGCCCCAGGGAAAACTCCCCCTGCAGTTCCACACCTCGCTAGGGGAAATGCCGTGAGCTGGGCTATGCTTTCCCATCCCCACCTAAATCCTCCCCTTCCTGTGATCCCCCGCACCTTTCTGATGTCACTGGACCCATCCTTACGGAACCAAACCTGGGGCTGATGCTGCTCTGTAGAAAGAGATCACTGAGGCCCTTGGCTTCCAACTCTTGCTAGACTGGGAAATAGGGAAAGCAGGGCTTGGAGCAGGGCTGCACGTGGCCCTTGGGCACACGGCCATGTCCCTGGGTGAGCCAGGGCTGAGCACCACAATGACCCAAATCCCAGCTCCTCTTCCCAGCCTCTCCTCTCCCTCTGAAGGCCTCGTGCTGTTGCCCTGCCCAGTGCCAACTGCTCCACTGCTGGGAAGCTCAGAACAAAGGGGAAAGCCCAACTCAGCAGTCCTGGGGGTCCTGCAGGTCACCTGAGCACTTGTCCTGCTTTCTAAGCACCCATCAGCCCATCCAGGATTGTCCCTCTCACCTGCCTGGCTGGGAAGGGAGCAACAGCAACAGCTCTCAGCTGGGAATTCTGATTTTGTGACCTCTCAGCCTCTGCTGAAGGAGCAGGTGAGCCTGGAGGGGAGGCAGGACCATGCTCCATCTGACTGCCACATCGTCTCGGTCGTGGCTGCAGATGCATCCTGTCTGTTCCAGTTTCCCCACACCATCTGCTCCAGCGGTCAGCAGAAACAGGATAACCCCACCAGAGACTCTGGGAAGCTGCTGCAGCAGCACCGGGACCCACTGGAAGCATCTGTCCCGAAAGGAGCCGGGACTTGTAGGTGGTCTGAGTTCAGGCGAGGGCAGGCTGACGGGAAGAGACAATGCAGATGCCAAATGCCAGCGAGTAGAGGCCCTCCTGCTGCTGCCAGGAATGCAGGAGCCACACAGAGGAGACACAGATGCAGGCATTTAGCAGCTACTGTCACTGCTAATGACTCCTCCCCGTGGCGGCACCGACCCCACCTTGAGTGTCTCACCCAGTGGGACACCTCCAGGGAGGGAATCCCAGGGTTAAGTGTTGCCCTCACCTGCATCCAGTCTCATCCACGCCCAGTAAAGACTAAATTCCCTTGTAAGCCACCTTCCAAGACAATGGAGCAGGGCCATGTACCTCCCGATGGACACAGGGGTGCTCTGGGAGGGCCTCCACGCCCAGGAGCCCCAAAGTTGCTTTCTAACATAATAACCTGCCCCCACCACGGTGCACCGGGGCCAGCTGGAACAAGGTGTAATGCCCAGGGTGCAGGCAGCACTGCCCAGTCCCTTTGATACCCCACAGCCGCTCTCCTGTGTCCCAGGTACAGCATCCTGTATTCCCAGCCCCACTGTCTCCATCCCCAGGCACAGGGACAAGGTCACCTCAGGAGGTCTGGAATGCAGCAGGAAGCCCAGAGGGTGCAGAGCATCACTGTGTAAGGAGCACATGCTTGGCTCTTGGGCAACATCCAACCCTTTCTCCATTATCCCCTGCCCATCATGGGGCACAGAGGGGACCAGGAGGAGTGGCATGAGCCCAGGGCATGGCTTTGTGGCCAGCTCTGCCCCTCCTCCCCTCGGGGCCAGGGCTGGGATGGTGTGTGCAGCCAGTGCCACCTCCCAGCACCGCTGGCACTGAAATGAGGGTTTGTCACCCTGCATGGTGGCACAGGCTGCAAGCAACTCGTTCCCAGCAGGCTCTGGAGCCCTGCTCAGCATCCCAATGGAGCTACCCTTAATGGGCTTCAATTTTAATTTGCTTTTATTGGAAAACACAGATGGTGACCCCCCACCCCCCCTCTGAGCCCAAACTTATACGGGATAATGACATTTACAGGGGAAAGATGTTATCTCCAAACAGCCCAAGCTGCGGCAAAAGCCCCACCACCCCACAATGACACACCCACAGTCCTGAGCCAGGGCCACTCAGAGCCACCAGTGAGGGGAGGCAGGGTCAGGGCCCAGCAAAGGAGAATTAAAGGGCAGGATGAACCCCTTCCCAGCCAAGCCTGGCAGATTGACCTTGGTCACCTCTGCCATGACCAGGTCTCTGCAAAACAGCCAGGTGCACTGCCCAGGGTGGAGAGATGCCCTAAGCTGCTGCCCAGCACTGGTGTCCCCCCTGTCCAGAGCCAGCCCCTGCCTGCAGCCCATGCAGCTGCTCCCAACATCCCTAACTCCAGCCATTCCCCTGCAACAAGTCCATGTCAGAGCTCAGGACAGGTGCAGGAAGGTGCAGGGACAGGCAGGGACAGGCAGGGACAGGCAGTGCTGCAGGCACCTGGCTACCCTCGCCGCAGAGGGACCAGGATTGGGGTCCCCCAGCAAACATCACACAGGTCTGCTCCATCTAGCTATCTGACACTCCTGACATTTTGCTTCTGGGTGCCAGCTCCAAGCAGGAATAGCTTGGGAGGAACTGCTGCCTGGTTTTTGCCAAGCCAAAAAAAGGGACACCCCATGCCCTGGGCAATGGGGGGGCTTCAACCTGCAGGCCACAGGAAGCCTCTCCCCGGGACAGATGCAGGAAAATCCCTTCAAGAAGCTTGGCTTCCCTCTAGTCCCTCCAAAGGCCAAAGCATCTCCCTGCTGCCATCCTTTTGCTATCTCCAGGGGTTTGCCAGGAATGCAAGCCCTCTGTCCCCTCCAGCCCTCTGCTTCAGATAAAGCCCCAGCAGCTGCAGAGAGCAGGTACTTTTAGTCAGCTAGAAATGTTTCCCTCCTTGGGAAAACCCCATCTTCCATACCTCACCATGGAAGGGCCTTCCCTCCTTCCCTCTCACACGCTAATTCCCCCTCACAAGGCAGTGGGTTGAACTGAGGGGATGTTCCGTCAGTCAATGCCACCATGCACTGGTGGTCATGCTAGGGCAAGGGATGTGCTGCATCCATCCCTTCCATCCATCCATCCATCCCTCCCATCCCTCCTTCCCTCCCTCCCTCCCTCCCATCCATCCATCCATCCATCCATCCACCCGCCAAGCAGCTGTATTCCATTGGGAAAAAGCATCCCTGGAGCAGGCAGGAGGTGGGCTGTGGGGCCACAGACACATCACCCACAAGGGCTGCAGTGAGGAAACTGGAGGATCAGGGACTGGCACAGGAGTGGGGAATGTCCACGCTGCAGCTCTGCAGACCAGTCTGCAGTAGGTGGCAGAAGCTTATGAACCAGCTGTGCTGCTCATGGGGCTGCAGGACAGCACACACTGGGGTCCAGACTATGACTGGAGACCCCAAGGACTTGTGGAGACTCATTTCCATCACAAAACAACTGATGTGGGGAACGGCAGAGCAGAGCTCACCTGTGCACCCGGGGTTGCACAGCTACAAACAACCCTAATCCGGTTCCACGGCTGTGGGAAGAGATTTTTGCATCCACCAAAAAAGAAACCACACCCCGAGGTGGAAAAAGGGCAATTTCCGAAAGTTGAAAGGGATTATTAGCAAAAATTGATCAGGGCGGGGGGGGGGGCAAGGGCGAATGTAAACAAAAACAATGAAGAGTAATTACGGCTTACGGTGGCTTTGCCAAAATCTCATAAATCTGCAATCATAAAAGAAGGCGTCTTGAGTTCAAAATTATCTTGGCTTGGAATAAAAGGAAAAAATTGCAGTAAAAATAAACATATTGTATAAATTAAACCCGGGGGAAGTTGGCAGCAGCGAATTAGCAGCTCTGAGATGCAGACAGTTGCAAAAGGATGTATCAATGAAAAAATCGACTGCCAGGAGACAGAAGGGGAGGGGGGAAAGGAATTTTTAAATACACCAAAAGCAAATACAGTCGGAGCTGTGGAAAGGAGAGTCCACAGGGATGACTGAGTGTGAAGACAGGCAGCAAAGACAGACACCCCAACCAAAACAAGGGCAGGAGGGATGAGCAGTGCTGGCTCTGGGGACCAGCAGTGCCCAGAAGAGCTACGGACACACCCGAGACCCCTCTCTGGCAGCCCCGGGGGGCTGCTCACCTTGCCTCATCCAGGAGCGAGGGCTGTGAGGGGTCAGGGTCAGGAAAACAACTTTGGAGTTGTTTCCTGATGGCAACATCAGCCCCAAGACAACTGTTTGCTCTCAAGCAGCTCCGTGATGTGTTCAGCACCGCCCTGGGACCAACAGCTCCCCTTTCCCCTCCCAACACCTTGTGGTGGGCACCACGCAGGGACAGTGCAGTCCAAGGATGGGCAGTGATTTTGTAGCATCCCAAAGGGCTGGTAGAAAGCAGCTTTGGGGTCTCTGTCCAGCACCATCCCCACCAAGAGACAAGGGGCAGCTCTGGGGGAGCGTCAGGGAGGGAGATGTCCCAGTGCCCCGGGAACTTGCTGCAAAGTGATGTGGGCACATCCAGCTGCTCAGCAAACCCCTCCTGGACCAGGAGGATCCTAAAGCACCTGGTGCAGGTGTTGCCTGCAGAGTGGTCATGGTGGCAGCACAAGCTCCGCTTCAGGATCCATCCTGGCCCCCCCAGACATGATCACCAAATCCTGGGAGGAGAAACAGCCCACAAAAGCCTCAGCAGTCGCCCAGACAGCTCAGCCAACATCTTGCCAGGAGTCAAACCAGAGAGATGACCAGGGCATTAGCCAGGATGTAGGAAAGCAGAATGAGCACTGGAGAGGGTGGATCCAGTGCTGGAGCTCTCCAGGCCAAAATCCAGATGGTTTGGTCCTGCACCCCTTATGCTGCTCTGCACCTCTGTATTTCCCTGCTCTGCACCTCAGATGCTCTGTGGAGGTGCAGCAACGGGGACCCCCCCACCCCGAGTAAGCTTTGAGGATAAAGCAGCAGAGGTATCAGATGCAGCCACGGGCTTGTGGCTCCTCTGCATCCCTCTGCACAGCCAATGCCACACCCAGCCAGCACAGACACAGGATGGCAAGGACAAGCCATCAGGAGTCTTGTGAGGTGGCACCTGGGGTGGGGCTGAGCAGGCAATGCTGTGCCCAGAAGCAGAGCCCCCCGCCCAGCATCCCCTACAGAGCACAAAGCTGGCAGCTTCTCACTCAGTTCTGGGGAAAGCACTTGCTTTGGCCAGCCCAACCCCCCCCAAAACCAAGATGTTCCTGCTCCCCACAGTGCAGAGAAAATCAGACCCTGGAAAACACCACAACAGAACAGCTTTGCCTCCTTTTTGCTGCAGGGGAGGAGGTGGGGAAGCCTCTGGGTGCTGACCCCCCTAGCCAGGGGGCAGTGGGACCCCCACTCCGCCCCTGGGCCAGGGGCTGTGGGCAGCAGGGCCGGCTGTCACGGCTGGGGGTGGGTGGCAGCCGCAAGGACGGGGGAACAAAGGCCAGTTCACAGCCCCATCGATCCCGAGGTCAGGCGGGTGAAGCGGGAACATCTGCTCCGGCCCTGCCCAGCGCCGGCACAAGGACTTCCCGGGGTTATTCTCCTGTCTTTCAGAAGGAGGCAGCCGATGCTGCTGTCAAAATTCCCAGGATGGGAAGCCCCAGGAGTCCTGGTTTGGAGCCAGGATCCCACAGGGTACGTGCCAGGCCGTGATCCATGAGGTCGTGCCCAGGCATCTCCAGCCTTACACATGAAGTGTCCAAGGCCACGTTGGACAGGGCTTGGAGCAACCTGGTCTAGTGGTAGGTGTGCCTGACCAGGGCAGGCGGTGGAAGCCAGGATACCTGGCCATCCCACCAGCCCAACACGTGCCCAGGATGGCTGGAGACAGGAGAGGAGCATTGGCTGGAGGGAGGAGCCCCAGAGGTCAAAACCAGTTTACGAGAAATCAGTCATCTTTTGATCTACAGATTCGAGCAATAGCAAATCGACTCCATTCCTGGGTGAGCTGCTGCACAGTTAATTAGACACATTATTAAAAACACGCTCCTCTACCAGGCTGAATTAGTCCAGCTTCCAAGCCACAGAATCCTGCCCTGTCTAATTAAACAGACCTTCCCGATTAACAACCCTTCCTTCAGGCTGGTACCAGCAGACAAGGCAGCAGACACTTCTCAATCTGCTGGATAAAGCCAACAATGGGCAGGTTTCCACACCTTGAGTCATGATCATTAAACCAGTTTATTTTTATTTTGGTTCTCCTTCAGCTTTGGACACCGCAAACAGATCCAGAGGAACCCAGGGCTGGCCTCTGGATCACAAGGATAGAATACCCAGGTATGTCCTGGCTCATGAAGCGAGGACATGATCAGCTCTTTCACTCCAAGAATACCTGATTTCCAAGGTATTTTCTGAGCCAGAGACTTCCTGGTTGTCCTGGTTACGTCCCATAGCCGTGGACCACCCTGTCTGCTCCCACATACAGCGTGGCCATACTCAGACCAACTTCTGTTCCCCTGACTTACCACATTGTCTCAGGTGTAACCAATCCATCCCCTCTGGCCTTTATTGCTCTCCCAACACCAGTACCTGCTGCAGATGGGGAACTCCTTAGCAATGCTGCCCAAAAAGTGCTGATCACCCACTCAGAGTATTTTCCGCTGACCAGTCCATTTTAAGCCCCTCCAGTACACACCTGTAAATCCATTTCTTGCCGGAGCACTGTGGTAACCCCACCACCACCCCCTCCACTCCTAATGCCGCAGAATTGCACATAAAAGGTGTGAAAGCCCTGTTTACCTCTGCAGCAACTCTTGGGGTGACTCATCTATCCCCCAGCTTGAAAGCATCAAGAGCTGCCCACGTGCTTCCCTCCACATTGACACCCTGATTATCCCACATATCCATGGACTTGCCATCCTTACTGCCAATCTGGGCTGCAGGGTTGTCCTCAGGGCATCTTTGTGTCCCATGATGATGCAGAGCAAGTCCTGCTGCTGCCCTGTTCCCCCCAACCCTACATCTGAACCTGAGGAAGCACCTGGAGCTGTGTCAGGGGAGGGTCAGGTTGGGTCTCAGGAAAAGGTTCTTCCCCCAGAGGGTGGTGGGCACTGAACAGGCTCCCCAGGGCAGTGGGCACAGCCCCAGGGCTGCCAGAGCTCAAGGACTGAGCTCTGGGTGGGACTGTTGGAGTGTCCTGTGCAGGGCTAGCAGTTGGACTGGATGATCCTTGTGGGCCTCTTCCAACTCAGGATATTCTGTGATTCCATGAGCCCCACATCTCCCCCTTGAAGAGCATTGCTGTGAACCCATTCCTTCCCTTGGCTCACATCCCCGTGGGGTTGCACAGCTGACTGTTCCATATCCAGCTGTTTCACCTCACAAGAGCCACCCCAGCTGCCCCAGAGCCTTGTGGGGACCATGCAGGTCGGCAGTGGGACCCAGCCCTTCCCACAGTCCCGATCCCCTGCCAGCTGGGAGCCTTCACCTCACTCCAGAGGCTTTTATTAGAAACACACAGTCACCAGAGGCTGCAAGTGGAACCCATTACACAGCATTTAGTTCGTATCATTTGTATTTCACAGCCAGAAATCCTCCTGATTTCACAAGGAAACGGCGATTAAAAACCCTGCTGCGGCCAATGAGGAGGGACCAGGGATGGAGGGAGCATTCCCAGTGCCAGGATGGATCTGCTCCCACACCTGGACATCTTTCACAGCCACAGCCTCTCCCGCTGCATCCTCCACATGTGAGATGCTGTTGGAATGTGGGAGGAGGCAGCTCTGCTACCTGCAAATAATCACCCTGGTCTGACTCAGGAGAAGCTGGGATAGGATTGCAAATTGCTGCTCCAAGGAAAAAGAATCACAGAATCACAGAATCGTTTGGAAGGAATCTTAAAGCTCATCTTGTTGTATCCCCTGCCACGGGCAGGGACACCTTCCACTAGCCCAGGTTGCTCCAAGCCCTGTCCAACCTGGCCTTGGACACTTCCAAGGATGGGGCAGCCACAGCTTCTCTGGCAACTTGTACCAGGGCCTCATCACCCTCACAGGGAAGAATTTCTTCCCAATATCCCATCTATCCCTGCCCTCTGGCACTGAGAAGCCATTCCTGTCACTCCATGCCCTTGAAAAAAAGAACCTCTGATGCTCTCCAGCGTTCAGTGTAGCACCATTTCAGTGAGGAATTCCAGATGTGTGAAGGCATTTCTAGTTTGTGCACACAGAAATGTTGTGAGCCATGCCTTAGAGACAAGTCAGCTTCTGGATTAGCTCCTTTCCCACCTCCTCCCTGGTGCTTCTTTCCCCAGAGCTCCAGGACAGGAACAATGCGGGGCCGTGGCCAAATGGGATCAGCACCACCAGGCAATGTTATTTGTGCACCACCGGCTCTTGGGGAAGAACAAGAAGAGAATCAAAAATAAAGACATGGTTTAAACCCTCAACATGGCCACTCCCAGAAAGATGCAAAGCTTTTCTTTCTTCTTTTAAAGAAAAAGCTGGAAGTCATGAAGGGAAAACACAGCCCCCACCCACGTTCAGCTACGTAGAAGGGATCTCATCTCATAAAACAAGAAGTGACTCATCCCATAAAATGAGAACAGCAAGTCACTCCAAGATGGACATCTTGACCCACAAGAGACTTTTTAAAATAAAAATTCTGACTTGGGATGTTCAAGTTGGATATTAACAGATGATTTAGGACATTCTTTCCCAGGAGGGCTGTCTGGGGACTTGGGGGATCTCCAGCACTGGATGCTTCCAGGAACTGGCTGTCCAAATCCAGTTACCCTGATCACTGCTACAGCTGGGGCAGGGGGACCTTGGGAACACGAACACCAGAGCTAGACATCTGCTCTGATCACAGCCAGAGCTGCCTTCTTTTACTGATGGACTGACGGAGCTGATAAATCTTTTTCTTCTAGAAGGTGAGACACAGCAGGATCCCAAATCATTCCTCTATAGTGATTCCAGCCACTATCTCATCCAAATCCCTGTTTGCCACCCCAGTGCTCACTTTTTCTGGCAGGTGAAACTACAACATGCAGCTCTAAATTTTGCCCACAGGAAGGCTGGATGGAAACACAGGCTGGGGAACATCATCCAGGCCCATCTCCACATGAACCACCTGAGGATGTGGGAGCCCCGTGAACCCACTGAGAACATACCCCCTACTCCAAGATGTTCATCTGTTGAGTATTAAAACTTATTGGGTGGGGGGAAATAGCATTGCTTCCTCTTTATTGTGTTTTGGAACAAAAGTCCAGCAGATGCACCAGGCCAGGAGGAAGGCAGGGTCTCTCTGGACTGACACCAGCTCATCGACACGAGACTGGTCCCCACTACAGGTCTGGAGCACCAGTCTGATGAGGAGCAGCTGAGGGAGCTGGGGGGGCTCAGCCAGGAGAAAAAGAGGCTCAGGTGGGACCTTCTGGCTCTGCAGCTCCCTGGCAGGATGGAGCCAGGGGGAGGAATTGGGCTCTGCTCCCAGGGAACAAGAGATAGAACAAGAGGAAACAGCCTCGAGTTATGCCAGGGGAGATTTAGGTTGGATATTTGGAAAAATTTCTTCACTGAAAGGGTGGTCTGGCATTGGAAGAGGCTTCCCAGAGCAGTGCTGTTCAAAAAACATGTGGATGTGGCCCTCGGGGACACGGTTTAGTGGCAAACATGGCAGTGCTGGGTTGACAGTTGAGCTCGAAGATCTTGGAGGCCTTTTCCAACCTGAATGATTCTGTGATCCTCATCACCAGGAAGTTCTGCAGAAGAGGATGCTGGAGAAGACCCTGGTTCAGCTGAGTCCCCCCCTGCACCGAGGCAAATTACAACCAGCTCAGGACACGCGTGTCAGGACACGTGCAATGACACACGCGATGGAAAGGCAACACGAGACGACACAGAGCCAACAACCCAGCTCTCAGGGCAGGGTTTCTGCCTCTCACCCTGGTGCCTGGTAGCTGTCAATAATCTGTCCCTGTCCCGCTGTATCACCCTGTGAGCAGTGAGGTCAGGCTCGTTACATAATTTTAATGCACAAAGTGCAGTAAAGACCCCGAGGTCTCCAATTTTGGACCTCACAATGACACCAGAACGAGGGTTGAATCACTGGACTGGAAGCATGGAAACATAGAATTGCCCCAGAACTGATGACCTCAGCCTGTGTGGGCCAAAGGGAGGACAGGCCAAACCCTGAAATGGCTTTGCCTGTTGCTCCAAATGTATCAGTTTCCCATATCTCATAAAATTCACAACCAGAATCAACCAGGAAACAGGAGCAAAAAACACAAATGAAAACCAGAGGGGTGTGGGACTAAATGATCTTTAAGATCCCTTCCAACCCAAACCATTCTATGATTCTGTAACTCAAAGAAAAGTTTAAACAACTGTTTTTTTTATATATAAAGGCAACGTAGGAAGACAAGAACTTCAACCCAAACCAGCCTCAGGGGAACAAAGTGCTCGTGACAACCACACACGCAAAGGCAACGCATGAGAAACAGAAGGAGAATAAGCACAACCCATATTTTATTGTGACTGGCAGGAAGTGAATAAGAGAAACCTATGGAAAAATCCCTGTCTGAAGAGAAGAAAAAGTTAAGGTGATGTTATTCTTTTCAGCACATAGACAAAATGCAAAGTAAAAAATGTTAAAATTCATAGAAACATAGAAAAAAGCCACTGAGACAGCCCAGGGCTGGTGGTGCTGTCATCTTCTTACTCCTGCTCCCCTCCCAGAGTGATTAACAGGTTTTTTTACTCTCCATCAGTAGTTTTTTACTCTCAGTCAGACCTTCCCTCGCTGTGGTTCCTGGTAACCGTGTGTGAAGGATGGCTGTGGTCAGCCAGTTTGTGTCTTTATTAGGAAAGCGGGATGTTATTCCACAGCCCTCCGGAGGACAGGGCTGCTTCCTCCCCTGAGTAACCAGGATTCCTTAGCTTATACATAACTAACGACCCAGGGAACGTCTGGCTGTAATTCCTTAAAAATCACACACGTTTGCAGGCGTTTAGCAAATAACTGAGACTTTGGAACGGATGCGTCAGGACCATGAGGGGGCCAAACAACTTGGCTCTTTTCTCCACAGACAACGGCCTGGTGGAGGTGGGAGAACCCACAGCCCTCATTTATCTTCATTTCTGGCTGCTTCAGTGATGGCACTTTCATAAACAAGGCCAAGGAACCATGACCACATCAAATTCCTGTGCGACACCTCCACAACAGATCTGACAAAATCAAATTCTGGGACGAGCCATTAGGAGCAAACTGGGAGAAAGCCAAAAGAAAGCTCCCCAGCCTGGTTCCTGTGCTGGTCGAGGTCTGCAGGAGTAACTGGGCAGTGCAGCAAACCTGTGCAGCTCTCTCCAGCACTGTGTGTTTCCAGAGAGTGTCCCCATTCCCTTTGTCACCTCTCCTGTCTAAGTGACCACCACAAAAGATGGAGCCCAAAGTCACGGACCTAATGAACTCAGTGGACATTCTGTGGACACGTGTGGACATTTTATGGACATTTTACAGGGGATGGTCCGTAGACTAAGGGATCATAGAATAACTAAGGTTGGAAAACAAATCATGGAATCTAACCATTAGGGCAGGACTGCCCTGTTCACCACTAAACCATGTCCCCAGGTGCCACATCCACACACCTCAGAGCACTTCCAGGGATGGCAACTCCACCACTACCCTGGGCAGCCCATTCCAGGGAATATCTGTGTATTTTATCTGTGTGGGGCTGAGCTGCCAGCTGGGGTTGAACCACAGCGACGGGGAGAGGGAGAACTAAGAAAATCAAACACATTTCACAGTGACAGACCCAACAGACTCCCAAGAATTAACAAGCCCATGAGGGGATGCCTGGGAGAAGAAGAAAGCTGGTAAGTCCTTGAAGACACTAATGCAGAGCATCTGAGAGCAGAAGGATCACGTCTGGTGGATGCACTGGGATTACAACGTGAGGGAATGGCAGGCACTCAAGGTCTCGCTCGGTTTGAAATCACTTCTGGGAGAATAATGAAAAAGCTGATGTAATTCCAATCATAAAGAATTAAAGAACAGGAGTATAATTAGCACCAGTCAACATACTTCGAACAGGAAACAGCTCTTGTCAAACAAATCTGATTTCATTCTTCACTGAGATTACAAGCTGGATTGGTGAGAGGAGTCGTGTACGAGGCAGGAGAGCGTCTGAGTGCCGAAACCAGGAGGCGTGAGGGCAGCACGGAGAGCAGAGCTGCTGTGCCAGCCACAGCCTGGACCCCACATCACCAAAAAACATCCCAAATGGACTAAGAAGTCATTAGCAGGCAGGTTCCAAGTAATAGTTCCCAGTGCTGGACCTCAGTGGGCTCTGCAGGAACCAGCCCCGGGTTCTTTTTTGCCTTTACAGTCAGCAGTGATGGAGAGGAGTGAAGGAAAGCACTGCTGAGGTATGTAATGCCCTTGAAGGCTTGCAGAGCATTCTCAGGTGAAGGATATGGGATTCACCTCCCTTGGCGTTCACCATATGAAAAAATAATGCTCCCACTTTAATGTAGTTGTTAATTTTCTCCAGATAGTAATGACAGAGAGAAAAGGGCCTCCAAGGACAGGCTGATGATCAAGACCAGCCAGGCAGGTGGGCTGAATTGCCCTCGGCAGGATACTGAGGCAGGGGGGGCTTGCTTCCAGCTTACATTAGAAATCCCATTTTTGTGATGATGATTAAATTGATCAAATCATCCTCGAAGAAAATTTAAGGGTTGTACAAACCTTAAAATAAATTAAACTCTGTTGGGTTTAAACTCAGCGCTGGAAAGCCTGATCTGCTCCAGCAACCACCCCTGGAGCTGGTGTGGCTCAGCAGATGTAAGCACCAGGAAAAGCTCCAGATGGTCCCAGTGACACAGTGCCCTCTGCCCAGCTCTGGCACCACAGCATGGATGCTGTTCCCACGTGACAGACACTCGTTGTGTATGAAGCAATGGGATGGCTTCAGTCCCCTTCCAAGCAGGCAGGTGTCACCCACAGGACTGCCACCACAGTTGGGACCCCCTGGCAGCCAGGAGGATTAGGGCTCTTCCTTCCCCTCCATAGCATAACTATGGTTTTAAGGTTTCCAGGAGATCACTGTCCCAGGCAGGAGCATCAAGAGTGTCCCAGAGATGAGCAGCCCCAAGACACAATCAAGGCGTGCACACCCGCCTCAAGGATGCAGCAATCAGGATAAGGAACAGCCTCAGCGTCACCCCTGGGCATCCATCCATTCCCTTCCCCTTTGGCTCCCCAAAGGATGAACAAAACTCAAAGCACCTCAAGAAAGTCCCATCAATGGTATTAAACTAGGAGCATTTCCATGGCAGGCATCACACGTGAAGGGGAAGGTGAAGAAGGCGAAGGTGAAGGCACACCCATGGATAGAAAAGACCACCTGGTCCCCAGACCAAGCTTTAGAATTTTTAGAAAGTTTGGGGAGCTTTAACTCAGGAGCATTACTCAGCCACAGCAGAGCAAGACAGATCTGTAGCGTGCAGGGAAATGGGAGAAGAGTCCCAGGTCCTTGCCCTCCCCAAGGTTAGGGAAAACTCTCAGGCAAATAGCAAATGTCTATGGAAAAAGCCCTCAGCAATCAGGAGGGAGCAGCTGCTGTTGTCAGTGCCTCCTGGGCTTGTCACGGCTGCCTCTCACCCACCGCCTCCCCAGCCAGATCCTCTGACATCCAACACCGCCTCTTGCCAAACCAGCCCAGTTGGGTTCCCCCACGAATGCAAGCAGCAAACCCATCCTTCGGGGGCTCCTTTATATCCCTGCCTCCCCCCAAAAAGGGCTTAGTCAAAGCAAATGCCAGAGCCATTAAGTGCGAAGGACCTCACAGCCAACACAGGAATGCTGGGGCTTGATGGACTGTTTATAAAGTCTTTTATAGGAAGGATGGGTAACCTAATCCCAACTACAACATTTTTTATGCTGCTCTGTGAGGGTTCAGCTGTGATTAAACTGTTGGCACGGTCCCATGGCACATAAAACCATGGAGACCAGCAAGTCTCATCCCCACCAGAGCCCTGCGAGTGCAGGCGGCAAAAGTATTCCAAGTATTAAAGGCTGGCGAGCCCCGCTGTGGGACATCCCAGCTCCCACCTCCACCGGCCTCCAAAGCCTGGGAGACCAAAATAAAACATCTCTAGTGAGTATTTATTCCTGCTGCAGCCCAGAGCAGGGCAAAGGATAACCACCCCACCAGGACACCGTCTGGGTGCAGGAGATGCAACAAAACCGCGCTCTCAGCAGTGGAATTCAATGTCCTTCTCCCTAGAAACAGCTCAGGATCAGCACAGAGCCCTCCACCAGCCCCCTAAAAGACCAAATAAATCCCACAGCAACATTTTCTGCTCAGTTAAAACACTTGATTTTGAGCCAGCCTCACTAAACTGAGATGATCCAAGTTATGGATCACCCGCTGTCTCTACCAGGCTGATGCTCCATGGCTGTAGCAGAGACCATGGTCCCCAGCATGGGCAAAGTCCTCCTGGGGAGAGGGTATCCAAATGCTCCAGCAGGTGTTGACCCAGAAAACCAGGCCCACCTGGGCCAAACCACCGCCAGGGTGCTCAAATTTGACTGTCTGAGAAGGAAATAAAGATTAGGAGGGGGGGAGATTGAGAGGGCAGGTACTCCCAGCCCAGGCTTGGCACAGGGTCACACCAAGCCAAGCCCCACTCCAGTCTCAGCTTAGCTGGAAATGGGAAAAGGGGCTGGGGCAGGGACATCAGACCATCATGGTCGCCCCCAGTGCTACTGGCGGGTGGGATTTCTTCAGGGAACGTGAAGATGATGCTTGTTTCATTTTATTGTTGCAGAATTGGAACAGAAACAAGGTTTGCCTTTTTTTAATTTACATTTTTTTGGCTCTGTTGACTCATCCATCGGTTTGTCTGTTCACCCTCATCATACTTCCCTGGCAGGATGCATCATCTCCCCCCTGGCCGCCACACACCCAGCCCAGGTGGGCTCCTGCCGCCCACGTTAACCCATGTCCATGTGAGATGGTCTCTCAGAGTTCCAGCTCTGGAGCACACAGAGCACAAGGGCAGACCAGAGACTTCAACCCCTTCTTCTGCATTGAACAAAAGCCACCAGCACCTCAGAAACCCTGGCTGAGCATCCCCACCACAGCAGCCAGGAGAGGAATGTGTCCCCCCAGGGCTTTTTCTGTGGGATGGGAGTTTGCCAGGGGTTTTATTTTAGCCCTGTGTGACTGTAGGGCACATTCCTGCCACTGAAGGGGAAGGAGAGCCCGTGGTGGTTTGGGGTGCCATCACCTGAGCCCGTGCCCCTAATGGGGTTCCTCCTTCCAGCACAGGCAGCACAGACACTGACACACCATGCACAGGCACCTTGATGGTGACACACAGGGTGGGCACATCACCCTCATGAGCTGTCAGCAGCCCTGGGAGACCCAGAGAGGGGCCAAGCCCTTCTCCACCCCTCTGGCCACCGAGTAATTCAGGGCTGGTGGACACCACACCCAGGGCTGACCTCATAAATCCCGTTTTTTTCCCTTTCCCCTCCGTAGCCCACACACCAAGGACCTCCCAAACACACAGCAAAACGCCAGGTCAGCCTTCCAAGGGCTCAGCACCCACAAGCAGGAGCCCAGGTCATATTTAGGCCACCCAAATTACAGGGCAAGGTTTCTTCTCGAGGGTGACCTGCTTGGCTTCCCCCCAGCACGAAGCCCCACGGGCAGCCCCTGCCATCCCACCCAGAATGCCACGGGGACACGTGGGCTCCACTGGTCCCTCCTGTTGGTCACAAACGTGCTAGTCCCAAACCTACTGCAGCCCCTGGCAGTGTCCCCTGCACATCCCCTGCTTCCCAGTCCAAAATTCAACCCCTCTCCCTGCAGCCCCACCTTTCCTTGCCCAGGGGCTAACAGAAACAGGGAAGCAGCAAAGCAACACCGTGGGACACAACAGGGACAGGTTGAACTTCACCCCCAGCCCCACAGATAAGGAAGGATGGGCTCCTGCAATGGCCGGGGATGAAAGGGAAGCCGCAACGGTCGAGTTGGCTCGCTCAGCTTTTGGCATGTGCTCCTTTTCCCGCCTTGTGCACACCCATGAACTGTGCCCCACCAGGATGGGGACAGCTCAGCGGCCCACAGGGAACAACCTGGATGGCAAAGCCTCACCTGCACACATCTGCATCTCCTGCCTGTCCCACAGTCCATAAACCAGTGGAGCCCAGGAGACCCCCCAGCAACCTTCTGAGTGGAGCAAGGTTTAGCCAAACCTGGGAAGAGAGACCAGCAGACACATGGGAGCAGCTGCCAGTAAATTCAGCATTTCCAGAGGATCTGTTTGTATCAAAAGCTGCTGCTCTGCAGCCAGAACAGGTGTCAGTCACAGCAAAATCTTGTGGCAGCTATTCAGTGGGATGGCATAAGAGTTTGACATCAGACCAAAAAAAAAACCCAAAAGCAATGCGAGCAGCTCCTCTACTCTCCATTTCACCTACAGCCATGGAAGAAGAGAGGTGAAAAGCCATGAGGAGAACACCAGGTGTGCCAGCACTGGCTCTGAGTACCAGCAGCACAGCCCCACGATGTAGGCAGCTCCCTACCACCAGTGATGCTCCGAGCAGTCCCCTGGCAGAGCCACACCACTGTCTGTCACCAGCTGGGAGGGGTCACAGGTGGGCTCAAAGCAGCACCCACCTACCCCACAACGGTCCCATCACCCCTAAACTGGCCTTGTCCCCCCTGCAGACTCACAAGGTGCCTCCTGCCCCGAGCTTTACACTGAACGTGACACGGAGCAGACCCTGTTCAACACCTCCCACCAACCAGACACCGACCCCTAATTAGCCAACATCCTAATTAGCACCCTCCCTGCACCAACCCTGCTCCCGACGGCTCTGCAGCTGTCCAGGACTCTCTGAGGTCCTGCAAAGGTGACAGGGGATGGGGACAAGCCTTGAGGCACTGGGCACTCTGTCCCCTCCAGAGCAGCTGGCACAGCAGCTCCCCCAGCCACATCCAGGCCACCTGCTGCTCTCTGCTCCCCAGGGAATGAAAATACAACATCCCCACCTTGCTTTCCCTGCCAGAGAGATGCCCAGGGAGCCACATGACTGCTCCCATTTACCACGCAGGTGCCACAGTGCGTACAAAGGCTGGGGACACGAAACCAGTGCTCAGTCACCTGCACGGGCACTCTGCAAACAGCCTTGGAGCTGTCAGGATCCTGCAGGAGAGATCCAAGAGGAGAGACCCACAGGAAATGCTTTCCCAAAGCTGGCATGTGCTGCAGTTAACTCCCTGCAGCCTGGCCAGCCCCCATCCCTGCAGGCAGCCCCGGGACACCTCGTTTCATTCCATCCACGCTGCTCCCCCCAGGTCACGCATTTCTCCTGCTCGCTTTGTCCCCTGATACCAGACAGGCTTAAAAGTAAAACAAGGCCAAGATTTATGAAGTGAGGCTCCCGGTAAAGGTTTCCGAGTCGCAGTTGTGGGGCCTGGAAACAGGATTACAAGCAAAGCAAATCACGAAACGCGACCGTAACCTCGGCGCGGCGAGACGTGACCCCTCACATGCTCCTGCCCAGATCCATCCCCCCTCCCCAAGCATGTGGTGAGCACCAGCTGGGACTGCCTGACTACCACGACCCTCTCTGTGGTGGCCCAGGGCTTTCTCAACCTCCCCTCTGCTGCTCCCCTGGCTCAGCTGGGTGGCCCAACCCTGACCCTCAGCAGACTTTCTGCCATACCTTGCCTCGGACCAGCTGCACAGGTGTTTGCCAGCCCAGATCGCTCCCAGCTCTCATTCAACACCACAAACAGCTTCTTTGGACACATCCTCAGAATTCCATGGTGACCTTATGGTGCCTTACACTGCCTAAAAGGGCTCCAAGAGAGCTGGAGAGGGGCTTTTTACAAGGGCACTTTTTACAAGTGACAGGACAAGGGGGAATGGCTTCCTGCTAACAGAGGGGAGGGTAGGATGGAATACTGGGTAGAAATTCTTGGCTATGTGGGTGGTGAGGCCCTGGCACAGGTTGCCCAGAGAAGCTGTGACTGCTCCACCCAAGCGTTCAAGGCCAGGTTGGATGGGGCTTGGAGCAACCTGGGATAGTGGAAGGTGTCCCTGCCCATGGCAGGGAGATGGAACTGGATGAGTTTTAAGCCCACTGCCAGACAGACCCCCCAGCTGGGCACAGGCAGCTGCCCCATGTGTGATAACTGTCACTGGGGATGTCCTTTAGCCCGCTGTGGTCTGGGTGTCCCTGTGTCCCCCAACACCTGGGTGGGAGCAGAGGGGATCCCAGACCTCTGCAGCCATCCCCACTGCCTTCCCCTCCTCTCCCAGGCCAGGGGCTTGGCAGCCAGAGCCCATTGTTCCCTTTGTCTGGCCCTTTGGAGCAAGAGCTCGAGGCGTCCCCTCCGCCGCTGGGACGTTCACACGCTTGGCTGCCCTCACCACCCCTGACCTGCTCAGCCAAGCACCTCCCCTAACCCAGCCTTTGCTCCCCCAGGATGAACCCTGGGCTGAGGGCAGCTCCTCTCCTCCCCTGAGCTCCAGCCAGATGCTCTTGGCCTCCAAAACTCTGAGGAAGGTGAAGACAAGCCCCCACAGGCGTTGTGGGGGATGTCACCCTTGCCTGGCCATCCTGCCAAAATAAAGAGCCTGAAGGTGTTCCCAGACCCAGAGAGTTCACCATCGTGGTTCACCAAGGCCATGAGCACCCAGAGCAGTGTGGACTCCCCCCCCAGTACTTTGCCTCAAAAGCTGCAGATGTTCTTGAAAGCCAAACTGGGAGCTGGGGGGCAACAGGACCCCACTGAACCTGTGCATCCAGAGTGGGAGCCAGGAGAAGGCACCTTTCCCTTGGGACAGGCCTCAAACACCACACCTACCAAGGGAGGGTGAGCCAAAGGGATTCCTGGTTTCCATCCCACCTCCAGCAGCGCACCAGGATGCTCAGGGAGGAGGTGTACCAAGCACCCCAGCACCAAGGGGCTTCCTGATGCCCCCCTCAGTACCCAAGGATGGGCAGGGGTGGGGCTTCACCCTCCATTGCTCCTGAGCGAGGGGAAAAATATAAAATAAAGCATCTTCACCCCTTCATCACCCTCTTCTTCACACCTCCCACGGTCCAGTGCACCTCTGTGCCCCCCCCACCCCCTGAGCCCAAGCTGCATCTTTCCTGGGGCAACCCCTTCCCTGTACCTCTCCTGTACAAGCATCTTCACCCCCATTCCCAGTCTCTCCCGGTTCAGAGTTGATGCTTTCAAAGAGCCATCCACAATGACTTTAAGATCTCTTTCTTAAAATGCTAATAAGTAATTTAAAGACTGCCACTGTGCATGCATGGGTTTAGGGTAATTTTTTCCATGTGAATCCCTTTTCATTCATCCCTGACTACATTTAATCTGCCACTTTATAGCCCGGCTATCCAGTGTCATGAGAGCCTTTTGCAATATTTTCAAGACAACTGTTGTTTTTATCATCCTGAATAATTTTGTATAATCTGCAAACACTCTGGCCTTCCCATTCCCACCCCTCTCTCGTTTATGAATACATCACCCAGCACAAGCCTCATGCTGACCCCATCCAGTGGGAAAACTGACTCTTTGTTTCCCATTCTTTAAGCAGATTTTAATCCATAAGAGAGCTCTTCCTCTAAAATTACTGCTCTGGGGTCTCTCGGATCACCCAGGGAGATCATCTTAAAGGATGCTCGTCCCATTTCCTCTGGCCCAAATATTAATTTTATTGATTTATTGTAAAATATTAGTTCTCTTGCCATCAGTTCAGGGCAGTCTCCCAGCCCTGCTCTGGGAAGAAAAGCTCCTTGGCAGGACGCCCCCTGGCCACAGCCATTTGGAGGGACACTGAAGTCAGTCCCCACCTTTCCAAGGGCTCCATCCTGCAGGGTTAACCTCCCAATACTCATTTGCTGTGGGGAAACTTGGGGGGATAAATCATTTCTTCTCTCAAGTTATTTTTCAGATTCCTCTCAGCCTGCCTTATACGGCTTCACATTCACTACACCAGTTTCTGATTTTCTTTCTATATTCTCCTTTTAGATACCACTTCCACTTTCCAAAGAACATCTTTTTACCTCCGTTGACCTCCTCCAATTTGCCATTTAATCAAGTTTGCTTTTTTTTTTTTAGAAAATGCATGTTAAATGGCTGCATGAATTTATTCTGAGCTTTAATTTAATTTCCTACATCATGGGCAAGTACTTCCCTATTTTAGCTTCTCCCTTCGGCCAGCTCCTTCACTTTGCTTCACTCACAAACCATTACTGTGGGATGGTTTTAAGTGCTGGCTGCTTTACAGATGTGATGGCCTGACTCTAAGAGACATACAGTGGAAAGAACATCGTTTATTGGATCAGCTGATAAAGCTTCCCCAACTTTTGGAGCTCTCCAGACCCTTTTTGTGCCCACTGGGAGACTGAACCTGCAGGTCCTGCACGTTGTGCTCGGGTCTAATCCAAAGGTCTTCCTCCTGTGGGCTCTCCAAAGAGCCACAACTGTTCCCAACCACTACATCTATCAATTCTGAATGTGACATTTAGGGAGGCACAGACCAGCCACAATTATAGTTGTGTTCTCTGCCCTTGTGGCCCGTTTCATCTTCCTTTATTACTTGGAAAACGGTGCCACAAATCCTGTCAGGGGGCACCACACCTGGTGCTGCTCCCTTTGTCCTGAGCAAGGAAATTCAGGGATGGGCAAACAGCATGGCATGATTCTCACTCTTTCACCTCATCCTTTCTTCCTGAGCGGGCTTGGCACACCCTGAACAGCCACCCCTGTGCCTGCACCCCGGCACAACTTGCCATGCATCCAGCACATTCCTGAAACACCTGACATTGATGCAAAGTCCTTATCAGTATATCTCTGCACATCTCCCAGCACCTCACACCCTCCTTCCTGCTGCCACCTGGCCCCCAAGGGGTCCTTGCCTGCCTCCAGTGTTCCCAGTGATTCCCCTGTGCTCCTGCAACTCTGGGTACCAGACACAGATACCTGCGTGCTCCTGCATCCCTGGTACCAGGCACGGATGCACACATGCTCCTGCATCCCCGGGGTACCTGGCACTGATCCCCTGTGCTCCTGCATCCTTGGCTACCAGGCAGGGATACCCCTGTGCTCCTGCATCCCTTGGTATCAGGCAGGGATACCCCTGTGCTCCTGCATCCCTTGGTATCAGGCAGGGATACCCCTGTGCTCCTGCATCCCTTGGTA
>JAYRBT010000056.1:425870-439164 GCA_036023395.1 Myiotriccus ornatus | reverse complement strand
CCTCCAGCGGGGCAGAGCCCACGCCGCTGCCCAGCGGGGCGGTGAGAAGATTCCCGGCCGGAAAAGGGGACGCATCCAGCAGGATAAATTAAAAAAAAAAAAAAAAAAAAAGGAAACAAAAATCCAAGGAGTTGGCTTGTTGGTGGCAGCCCCCCCTTCCCCATCCCAGTCCCCTGAGGCCAGCCCAGGTGGAGATGGAGCAGGAATTCCCCCCCACTTCAAGCGTGGAGCAGCTGTGAGCTGGTCACAAGCCCCACTGACACCACTGAAGTCAAGCAGGACCTTCCCAGAAAGTGCAAGGTGAGACCCAGCTCCACCTCTGCATCCCAGCACTCAACAGCCTCAACTCCCCCCAGTGCCTGGGAGCCACATCTGCCCTGTGGGCACCTCCAGAGCCAAACCCTCTTCAGGACATGGCAGGAGGGTTGGGATCAGATGGTCTTTAAGGTCCCTTCCAATCCAAACCATTCTGTGAATCTATGACATATGTGACAGTCTGCCCCACAAGGTCCCTCTGCCACCACCCTAACATCTCCTCCTCCCCCTATCCAACCCCCCAGCATCCATGTTGTACCCAGCAGTGCCCTCTGCTCACCCCCCATACCTGTGTCCCAATTTCTGCTGGCTGGGAAGTAGCATCAGATGTGTCCTGCAAGAACCACTTGTGTCCTGGAGAATCTTCTCAGGGAGGTCACACCCTGAACACAGAGCTCTACACAAGCTGTGCCAGGCTCTAGGCAGGACCTGAAGACCCACTGGACTTCCAGGATGGACTTCTGTCCTTCAACTCACCAAAGTGTCTAAGACATGGAAAAGATGGTCTAGGCTCCACTGTGCTCTTCCTCGTCCCTTTGCTGCACCAGCAGCTTGAGCACCTTGTGTTCCCTGCCTTGACCCATCATTTCTGGCTGCAGGAAATGATTCCACAGGAGTGTTTGGAGGAGGTCACAGCTTCCTGACAGTGTTGGCCACACACATGAGCCAAATGTGCTTCCCCATCTCCATGTGGACAACTGCAGGCTCTGATCTGCTTTGGGAGCTCCTGTCACTGCAGATGTTGCTGCTCATCCAGGTTGGCCCCACATTCAAAGCAGCAGCCTCTGGAGAATCCTGTGGCCCAGCTCCACTGTGTGTGGAGAAGCTTTCATCTTTAGTGCCTCTGTAAGGACCATTCTTGCATGGAAGAAGGAGGCTGAAGGCCAGGGACTGCCAGTGACTTTGCTGCTCCTGCCTCCAAAGGTTTTCCTCTCCAGGGCTAGAATCCCGAGGATCCCCAGCAGTTATTTATCCATTTCAGCACTGTCCCAGGCTGCCCCATTTGCCAAGCTCTTTCTTCACTCTGTGTTGCTCTGGAGCAGTCAGCGATTCCCAGCAGATATTTGAAAGCACTCACCACTTCCAAATTCTTCCAATCCTTCTGCATCCCAGGGCTGCTGTTGTGTCCTGCTCTAGATAGTGCTCTAGACAGGCATGTCCCTGAGGATCCACCAGTTCTCCAAATTAAGAGCCCAAGAGCAGTAACCCTGTCCATTTGACAGTGTCCACCCAGATCCTCTGGATTTCCTTGCAACTCTCCAGTGCTGCACTGCCAGACACAACAGGAATTTTGTCCCAAGGGAACAGCCACTGGAACAGCCACCTCCTCTCTTCTCCTTTGAGCATTCCCTTAGGCTGCTGCTGCTGGAGATGGATCTTGGACTGCGCAGACATTGTCTGGCTGCTGCACTGACTTTTAAGTTCTTATGTTGCTCCTTGGAATCTGTTTTCTGCCCTGAAGATGCTCTTCAGGGTCAGTCATGAACTGTGAGCACTGGTCCCACCTCATGCCTTCTCTCTGCTCCCAGGAAGGGCTTTCTATGACTGTTGCATGTTTTTGGAATCCATGTGAAGGCCTGCCAAGGTTCCCAGCCACCGTCACAAACTGGCTGTTCCCAGTGCAGGCGATGCCACCAGTAGCCACCTTCTGAACTGAAGCCACAAGCCCCTCTGGTCACCAAGCCACTGGCTCTGAGCAGACCAGCAAGTGCCACAAAGCCCCACGCCGTGCCAAGTGACTCCAGACCTCCTCCAACGCCCTTCTCTGTGCCATCCACTTAGTTTTAGTGGCCTGGTCACAGACTAGGGAGCACTGTGTGTGCTCAGCCAGCCACCACGCTGTGAGCTGATGATGGTCTCCTTGCTGCCATCTGGTGACAAGTGGATGAGGGACTGTGTCACATGGATGTGACCACCTTGGGAGTCAAGCTCTATGGGTTTTACTGGTACTTGCTGCCCACAACTAACCCTTGGGCAGCACTACAGCTGCAGAGCACTCAAACCCTGCTGCAGAGAGCATTAGGTAAAGCCTTGATGGGATCACAAAAACGGGACAGGCACCCCTCCAGCTGCACCTAAGTGTTAGTTTACATCAAGAGATGGTTCCCAGAGAGACTGAGCCAGGACAGATGCCATCTCAGGGACATTAAAGTGGGTTTGATGGTGACGCATTTAATGCAGCATTTTCAGTTCCTGGAAGAACAGGTTCCATTTGCACATGAAGCCCTTGGCTCATCACACCTGGAGGAGGTGTCTCCCTCTCACCCTCTGCAAGGTTAAAGTCCAACCTTTGACCCAACACCACCTTGACCACGGCACTAAGTGCCACATCCAGTACCTTCTCAAACACCTCCAGGGACGGTGACTCCACCACTTCCCTGGGCAGCCCATTCCTGTGTTTGATCACTCCCTCTGTAAATAATTTCTTCCTGATGTCCAACCTAAACCTCCTCTGGGCACTGCTTAAGACTGTGCCCTCTTGTCCTGCTGCTGGTTGCCTTGGTCATCCTTGGTGATGCCAAGGAGCCTCAGCTACCAGAGATGTTCAGAAGAGGCTCTTGTGGTCCAGGGAAGCTACTTGGTCAATCTCAGTGCCCCAGTCGAGGGAGAGGGCAGTTTATTTGGGATGGGAGAAATGGGGAGTGAGTCCCAGGGTGGCACCTGGAGCAGTAAATCTGTCGGTGAAGTCCCACCAAGAGCAGGCAGGGAGCTGGTCTGGGGCCACTGAGAGACACCCTGCAGGGAACCAGCACCCTTGGTCACGTCTCTGCATGCAGGAGGAAAGCGCTCCACCTCTTGGCTGAATCCCTTGGGCTCCGAGGAGCCTCGAGCTTCCAGGGGCAGGTTGGGAAGAGGAAAACACGAGCATATTTTTACAGAAATTGGAGTCTCCCTGCAGCAGCAAATCCCGTAAAAGCAAAACCCAAGTGAAAAGCAACTTCAGCTGTTCTGGCTCTGGCTGTGACGGGCTTGGCCCCAGGCCAGCGAGTTAATTCTGCCTATTAACTAATAGTATAGTGTTGTCGGTAAAGATTCATTGCTAAACTTATGTTTTTAAGATATCACTTATCATTTAAACACTTAACTCTTGATCCCCGAACATGTACAGGCACCATGTAGCCCTGCAGCCATGCTGCAGATAACCAAAGCCACCGCTGGCTGGGGAGGCTGGGCAGTGTTTAACCCTTTTCCCCCTCTTTGTTTGAATGATAAATTGTCTGAAGTAGCGCTATCCAGAGGAGAGCAGGCCCTCCCGCTCAGGGACCGCATATTATCACCTACTTAATGTTCCCCAGCTCAGCAGGGATGGAGGAATCGCTCCCAATAGCCGGTTTTTCTAGCCTCTGAGAAGGGTGTGTGAACAGCAAAAAAAACCCCACGGATATCTGTGGCTGCAGCCTGTCACCACCAGCGGCCTCCCTCTGTCCTTCCTTGCCTTTCCCCAGCACCCCAAGCGCTCTGCGGGCTCAGGGAGAAGCAGATCTGGTCCTTCAGGGGGGAAGGGTGGGAGCAGGAGGGGCTCCCCACCACCAGGCTGCGCCCTGGGTGCTGCCCAGCACCTCACAACTCAACATCCCCGCTCCGATCTGTCCCATGAAAATAGCTTTCAGGGATCTCAGACCTCTCCCCCCATCAGCCCAGAGCAAACCAGCACCTTTACCAGCTATAACCAGTCACCGACCGCCACCCAAGCAGGTGTTGGCTGCAGCCCACTGCCCTCCCCACCCCACTGGGGTCATTGCGGTGAGGTTTCTCTGCACACAGTTAAGATAAAGCTTTTACATCCCTTTATGCTTGGTGAGGGCACCCGGCCCGGGAGGACTCGTGCTGAAACACGACACTGGACAGCCCACCTCACCCAACCTGTTTAGCTTGTTGCAGGGACCTGTGCAGGGGGGAACCAGCAGCTCCCGCTCCCCTTCAGCTCTTTCCTCCCGCATTTCTCAGCTCATCTTTTGCTACCTGAGGGATTCATGTGCGTAGGAACTCTGAGCTGCCTGACACCAGAGGAGGGGACAGGTAAGAGGACGGCACTGGGCAGCTGAGCATCGTCCTGCACTGGGACCTCCAGGAACGAGGCAGAGCCACCGAAAAGCTTCAAGGGAGGATTTAATCTCTTTGGGGGGACGAGGGTGGCTGCGGTGAGGCTCCAGGATCGAGGAGTGGAAGGTAACACTGTTCCTGTTGCTGTTGCAATGTTTGAAGTCTGAGGGTTTAGCTAAATTAAGAAGGGAAAGTCAAATGGTAGATTGCAGTAATGATTTGGAGAGTTCTCCACTCCGAAAATGAATGAAACTTTTGAATGGTAGCCATGGGAACAAATTAAAGAGAAGAGGTGCTTTTGAAGCATTTAAAATAGATTTAGATCTGTAGAATTGAGCAGGAAATTTGGGATATTTTGTTCAACAGCTAATTTGGACCCACGTTCGAAATTAAAAGCAGCTTTTGGAAAATAAAGTTTGTAAAAGTGTCTTCTCGGGGACTGCGAAGATGTCAAGTCTTCTTGCAAAAAGTTGTTTTGGTAAATAAGCAGGACCTTAGAGAGACACAAAGGGAAAAAATGATAAAAGGTAGGCAAATTTAAATAAAACATTATATTACATATTTATTTTTAAATAAAACCAAGGATTTCCTGATTTATAGAATCATATGACCATTAAGGTTGGAAAACATCTCCAAGATTATTGAGTGCAACCTTCGACCAAGTACCACCACCCTTCCAGAATGTAGAGAAATGCAACAATCAAGAATATAAAGTATTACTCTATGTTTAAAAAAATACATTAAAAAAGAGTATTTAGATACACAGCAAAGAATAGGTGGAACCATCACCAAAATATCGTGTTATATATATAAACCTAATACAAAATACTTTACAGCCGTGGGGCATGACTGGCAGAAGGTGGGGTTTGTATTGTGGAAGATATTTTCATTTTAGTCCTTGATTATAGTCAGAAATAGCAATATTGGAGAATAAATCTGCCCAGTGGGTAACCTCTGATGAAAAACTGCCAGGCATTACCTACTGACAGGGGTAATGGCATAAAAGGATGCTCGATTTAATTGCTGTCATTTGTAAAGACTTGTAAAAAAAAAGAGTGTAACTCAAGCTAGTTTGTGGCAGGGAACCCAAGGTCCAGAAGCCTTCAAGAAAATAGTTTTAAAGTTGTTGAAAGGAAGGTAAAAAAGCTGAAAAGTCAAACTAAGGTCTGTGTTTAATACGATAAAATTACAGGGTGGCATCCTTGAAACTGAGAATACTGAAATGGCTTTTAATAGGAAACCAGGGAGAAAACTACCTGGTTTTTGTCAGTGTTGGTGTTAAAAGTAGGAGGTTTGCAAATGCATATGAACATTTTTTCATAAAAAAAGCGCGACATTATGTGTTACATTGAAGGCACTTGAGAGCAAAGTGCTCCCGTGCCCCGAGACAGCGGTGGTTTATGAGAAGGCAAATACAGGATCAGAGGCAACAGCCTAGTGGGAAATTGCTCTTTCCTCCTAAGAGGTGATTGCTACAGGAATACAGACCTGAAGGAGGCAACCACATCTCCTTCCACAGGAGGGAAAAGAGACAGGTTATCAAAGCCAGGCTGGATGGGGCCCTGAGCAAGCTGGTCTAGAGGAAGGTGTCCCTGCCCATGGCAGGGGGGTAGAACTGGGTGATCTTTAGGGTTCCTTCCAACCCAAACCATTCTGTGATTCTATCCATGTCTTTCCAAAGGGAGGCAAGCTACAGGAGATGTGGTGGTGCAGAGAAAGCAGAACAGTGTGCAGGCAAACCCCCATCCCCCTCGAGGTCTGGAGATGAAAGGTCAGGAGTCAGCAGGAACGGGGCTCGTGCTGCATGATTGTCATTTCCCATTTTCCCTTTGGGTCTCGGAATATCCATGTCATTAAGGTCTGCACTGAAATGTGACTGAACTGGAACAATTCCTGCAGAGTTAGATGGATGGCAAATGCATGCACAGGCTCCTCATGCTGATGTTGACTGACTTACCTTTTTTTTATTGAAGATTCATCAAAATAATTATCTCTAGCATTGAGTTATAGAATTATAGAAGGGGTTGGGTTGGAAGAGACCTTAAACTACACCCAGTGCCAACCCCCTGCCACGCCTCAGGGACACCTTCCCCTAGACCAGGTTGCTCCAAGTCCCATCCAACCTGACCTTGGACCCCAGGGATGGGGCAGACACAGCTTCTCTGGGCAACCTGTGCCAGGCTCTCACCACCCTCACAGGGAAGAATTTCTTCCCAATATCCCATCTAACCCTGCCCTAGGGCCATGGGAAGCCATTCCCCTTGTCCTGTCACTCCAGGCCCTTGTCTATAGTCCCTCTCCATGTTTCTCCCTCGTCCCCTTTCAGGCACTGTATGGATGCAATAAGGTCTCCCTGGAGCCTTCTTTTTTCCAGGCTAAATACCCCCAGCTCTCCTGCCCAGAGGCAGCTGGGGGATGGAGATGGGGTGTGTGCTGGAGAAGCACAGGGATGCAGAGGCAGGAGTGCAGTGGAAAGGGACAGGCAGCATTAAGAATGCACGACCACTGGGGAGGTGGTGAGGAAGGAGAGGCCAGGGCTTGCACTCAAACCGTGAGCAGGCATGGGGGGGCATTTTGGGGCTGGGCAGAGGGAGGGGAGGCATCCCTGCAGGAGTGTTGCCGTGGTGCAGGAGCAGGGACCTGCTCCGAGCCTGTCTGTGGCTCTGGCAGGGAGTGGAAGGAAGCACTGCCCAATTAACCAAGATGGATGGAGCATGGCTGCCCCTGGAACAGCCTGCCCACCTGCTCTTTGGGTTGCTGCCCTGACAACAGGAGGGACCTGCCAGCAAAAACGTTCTTGGGTGACTCGTGGCACCGTGACATGGTGCCACAGCACCGCTGGGACAGGGACAGGGCCGGTAGAGGGGCCGTGGCACAGGTCCCTGCCCTGAGCACCGAGCACAGGGGGCAGCAATGGTCACAAAGCTCATGGGTTCATCCTTTCACTGAGCCTTCAGTGTGGCCAGTGGAGGAGCCTCTTGGCTGTTTTCCACCCAAGAGTTGGTCCTTGCAGCTCCTGGGATCCCCTCGGATCATTGGCATCAGCATCCTGCCTGGACTCTGTGGAACTTCTCCTTGAGTGCTCCTGGGGCTGCTGACTCCTCATGCACCCACCGAGGTGTCCCTGCTCCTGCACGGCCATGGCATCAGGGCTGAGCCTCTCACAACCATTCCTGGCACCAGGAGGGTACAGGGTGCCTTGATGGGTGCTGTGGTGGCCGTAAGAAAAGTCCCTGGAAGACATAAAAAGCATGTATTAGAGGACAGTTGAAGACCTCAGGGTAAGCGCTATCTGCCAGGGGAGAGTCCATGGGGCTTCTCCAAAGGGGGATCCTGCTCCACAGCTCCTCAGAGCTCTTCAGGGTGGCCAAACACACGTGGTCAGTGCCATCTGTCCCTGGCACGTGCCAGGAGTTCCAAAGGCTTTCCATTAAGTCTTTTGCCAAAATTTTTTAAAGGAAAACGAGGAGCCAAGAGTATCAAGGGAGTTCCTTGTCATTTTAGTTGCTTAAGCAGAGAGGAGTAAGCAGAGGGAGGTCACCAGTCTGTCCTGCAGGGTCTGAGCTGGACCCAACAACAGCAGCCCCAGAAGTGGCAGGAATAGGAATGAGCAGGGAGGTGACAAGGGATAAGCAATGTCATGGGGAAAACAACCACAGCTTCACTTGCACAGTGACAAGGCTGCTCTCTGTCTTTTCCCACGGGAGAACCAAGACCATCAAATGACACCCGTGTGAGGTCCAGGGCCAGGGTCTAAAGGATTGGGGTACGGGAATAAAGGAGGTTGTTCTTCACACAGGTGGGAGATGAACGGGGGACCTCCTCAGCACAGCTGTGGATACACAAAACTCATAGGGATACAAGTGGGGGCTGGAGAAGTTCTTGGAAGGAAGAGTCAGGAATCAATAACACACAGGGAAATCCATGGAAATTAAAATAGTTTGGATGTAAGGGGGAGCAGGAGGGGATATGGAGGCAGGGATGTGCTGAATGCATTGCTTATCAGGAATACTGGAGAAGAAATAAATCAGCCCCTGATTTACCTGGGAGGACAGATACTACTTCTCAACTGGTTTTTAATTTGGACTCAATTTCCAGGCCCGGCTGTTCAGATGTCTCTGAGATAAGTGATCTGTGTAACATCTGAGTCAAACAGGATTTTCCTTCTTTTCAGACAGCAAAGCTGTGCTCTGTAAGTGGATGTTCCAGCTAATGAGGTGTTAAGTGTAGAGAGAATCACAAGTACTTGAGGGCAGATCCAGCTGGTAGTAAAACCAACAACCAGCACCAAGCTTGTCCTCAACTTTCAGGCACAACTTCAGACAAATATACTGTCCTAAGGGCAGGACCGAGGGAAAACTTGGGAAACAGGACCACAAAAATATGGCCGTATTTCATGTCGGCTGCATCCTGTGGCTCCACATGTTCCCTTTCCTTGGGCCAAAGGAGGAGGCTGATGACAAGGGACAGACAGAAACAGTGGCTTTTAGCTTGCAAGAAGGGACCAAGTGGGAACAGCCCCCAGAGTCCTGAAATACCAAAGTTTGCTGAATGTCCACAGAATATGCAGTGGATTCTTGTCAGGGAAGTTTAGCACAGGTTTCTGCTCCCAGGAGAAGGGAGCTGTCTGAGCCTGAGCTACATGCCTTGGCTGCTCATCAACCAGGCATCCTCAGCAGTGTCCTCAGCGCTGCAGAGGAACAGGGTGAGCCTTCAAGCCAAATTTATCATCTGCCCACTTTGTTTGCCTTTGGGGCAGCCCTAAAGCCCATCTGCACCCACACTCAGTAGCCTTGGTCTCCATCCCTCCGTAGTGGAGGACCCAGCCACCTCCATCTGTCCTCTTGCTCTGTGCACAACAGGCCCAGGAGCAGCAGGACCACCTGGCACAAGGACAGGGGGATGCACAGACTCTGAAGTGACCTGGTCTTCAGGACACTTCCACACCACAGAGTCAAAAAATCACGATGGTATTCTCTGAAAGGGACTTTCTTATTATTACTCTGTGGACACAGGCTCAGCTGACATATCAGATGGACATCAGGGTTAGGGAGGAAGCCCTTGAGGAGGCTGGAGGAGACCAGATGGGGCAGAGCAGTGTAAATGTCCTACAAATGCAGTGTCAGGACACACACAGATGTCTCAGCAAGGAACCCGAGCATGGGAGATGGAGGATTGGAAACAGGTAGGAGAAACACAGCAGGTTAGCTAAAACAGCAGCCTGTGGCAGATGTCCTGCTTGTGGATGTTCCAAGGGGTGCTGAGAGTCCACAGTGCCTCAGGGCAGGTGATAGTACACTGCCAGCTCCAAGACTCACCCACTGCAAGGAAACCTGGGGTTGCAGAAAATCTCTTGGAGGGTTTCCAGGATCTGGCCAGACACAGCCATGTCCACCCTGACTTAGTGGGGCGCATGGGTTTCCACCAGCACCTCCAGGATTTACGGGCATCTCCTGAACTGACTTTCTCTGGGACACAGTTTATGCAGCTGCAAAAGGAACAACTAATTATTATGGATATAGATATGGATATGGTTTAGTGGCCATGGAAGTTTGGACTTGATCTTGGAGGTCTTTCCCAACTGTAACGATTCTGTCACTATGACTCTATTGCTGTCCCACCGCTGCAGGTGGATAAAGACACATCTCTGGATCAGGACAGACCTCAGGAGCAGGGATGGAAGAGCTGGGAGAAAAGCTCCAGCACCAGGACCCTCACTGCCACCCAGCACAGGACAGCACTTGGCTGAGAGAAGTCACCAGTGGATGGAGCCTTGGGAATAACACAGGACTGGCAGAGTGCCAGCAGGGATGGAAGAGCTGGGAGAAAAGCTCCAGCACCAGGACCCTCACTGCCACCCAGCACAGGACAGCACTTGGCTGAGAGAAGTCACCAGTGGATGGAGCCTTGGGAATAACACAGGACTGGCAGAGTGCCAGCGTCTCTCACAGCGCTGGGGCTTATCTTTAACAATAACAACCGCAGCAGCCCCACCTTGCTGGAAAATACCTGCCCGGTGCTGGGATTGCATCCTCAGACAGAGCCAGGCATCCTGCAGGAGCTGAGCCGTGTTATCTGCCGGAGGGGGATTACGCTGGGAAAACGGCTCGTTGGGGATTGTATATTAACAGGATATGCTCGGCTAGTTGACAGGAAGCAATAAAGTAATTTGAAGGAGACTGGGAGAGAGTGTGTGAGTTCCTGCGTCTGTGTTAAATCACGGCACTAGATAAGCAAACAGCGCGGCCCCGGGGCGGGCGGAGCGCTGCCAACAGGGACACGGCCGGTGCCAGAAACCTCCGGGAGCTGCCGCGAGTCCAGCTCCGAGGCGGCGTGGAAAGCAGTGGGAACGCAATTACAGCTCTCCCACCCCTGCAGGGTCCCGTCCCCGTCGCCGCAGCACCGCGAGGATGCAGGAGTGGAAGACGAGCATCACTCAGCAGCCCAGAGACCTCGGTGGCTGCCCGCAGGAGCCCATCCCACCCGCCTTTAGGGGCTCCGGGAAGGAGCTGCTCCTCCCAGCAGATCCACGCCTGCCGGAGGAAGGGGAGGAGAGCCAAGATAAGAAATATGTGCAACTGCGGGGAGCGACGCTGCGCGAGCTGCTGAGTGAAGGGCGAGCCAGAGGCTGCTGCGAGTACGAGGGGAGAAGGGGCTGTCGGAAAACATCAGGCACTTCGCGTTTGGCAACTGGCGTGGATCTAAGCGCCCCGCTCGGATCCCGCCCGAGGGGGGAAGCAGAGCCTGCCGTGTGTGTCAGCCAGCACAGCACCTGGCGCTCAGCCTCCCACGTCCTGCCGGAATCGCACGCAGCAAAATGTCAGCGGCGTTTCTCGCCCTCGTGGAGGCTTTGCTGGCCTCCAGGAGGGGATGTTCGATGCCTTCTGATGCAATCTCTGATCCTTTTCATCGGGGATATACTTTCACACACCAGGCGATTGCCCGGGAGCTCGCTGCCACAGGATATGAGCTCCACGGGATCAACAAAAGCCTGTCTGCATTTGGTGGGGGCTGAAGACACTCAGTGTTCTCTTCAGAATAACAGAAATAAAAAAAATCCCATATGCTGCCTTCCACCAGAGGCACAAAAATCCACCCCTGACTCTGGATCAGTGTCAAACCTTTTTTCCCATGTGCCAAGGGCTCCTAGCCAGGCTGGTGGGCAGGAAGTGGAATGGGGCTTGGAGCATCCTGGTCTAATGGAAGGTGTCCCTGTCCATGGCAGGGGGTTGGAACAAGATGGTCTTTAAGGTTGCTTCTAACCCAAACCATTCTGTGATTCTCTGAAAGTTCCCTTGGTAACAATTTATGCCAAAAACTGCATCTCACCATGAAGTGCCTCACACTGCCTTTCTCCAGGTGCATGGATCACTGGCCAGTGGGCATCAGGCCCTCCTGAGCCTGACCAGCATGTTCTGCAGGGCTTGAGCACTCACGCTGCTGCAGCTCTGCTATGAGTCTTCCTTGGAAGCTGAGGGCATGATGCAGGTGGAAACCTGCAAGCACTGGAAAATAAGTCCGTGACAGCACTTTTCATGAGCGTGTTCGTTGCATTCCGTGGGGCACCATAAGCCCTTCCTGCTAAGGAGGCAGTGGTGACTGGGATAAGTGTGGAGGTCACTGGAGCAGAAATGGCAGGTCAGACACAGTGAGGTAGGGCCACTACCACATGTTCCTCATTTTCTTTTTCAACATTCCCTCCCTGATCCCTGCACTGATGTTGGATCACCAGTGCAAAGAGCCACTGATGATGTTCTTGCACCCCTCCTTCCTCCCACGCACCTCGCAAAATTTTTGGAATAGCCAGGCGGGACAAACACAACTTGTTCCCCTGCCTGTGGAAGAACTGCTCCAGCTGGCTCTTCCAAACACAGCCAGGCCAGCCACAGCTCAGAGTTATCTGATGGTCATGCTCAGCAGCCAAACCCCCGAGTCCTTCCCACAGACCTTTTCTGCCACAACCTGGATGGCCCAGGCTGGACCAGGGAGCCAACTGGCTCCCTGGAAGGGTGTGTAGGTAGCACCCAGAGCCTGAGATGACACCAGGAGCTCAGGTGGTGTGCTGTGCAGACCTTCCCATTGGCTTCACTCAGCAGACTGGTGTGGGTGGCCCGTGGTGCCCTCTGAGAGGTGGTGCCCTCTGACATCCCCACCTCTCCCTCAGCCTGTCGCTGTTTGTGTCTCACCCTGGGGAGCCTCACACAGACTGTCCGACCTTCATCACCAGCTTGGCACCAGGAGTTACCCGACCTGCTCCTGAGTCATCTCTGCAGGCAGCAGAGAACAGAAACCTCCAGATAATGGACGTACTCATTGTTATCCACCCTGATCACAGGGCTTGGGAGCTGCTTTGGAGCTCCCCAGGTGGGAATTAGCTGCACTCCTGCATTCCCGCTTCGCTCCTGAATGCTTTCCTCAGCCACATGCCTGGAAGCCTGAGGTACCCTGATGGGACAGCCCAAAGTAGTCACATCCCAACCTCAGTCCCCTTCCTGCCTCCTGAAAAGGCCTGGGGCATCCTGATCTTCTTTGCCTCTCCAGCATTTTATCCTCGTTCCCTGACATCCCCACCCAGCTGCAGGAAAGAGATGTTCTCCCAGAGCATGACCCAACCACCTCACGGCAGAATTGGAAGGGCTCCTGGAGCACTGGCTCTGGGCCACCAGAGAGGAAGGACCCCTCCCTGCACTGGACTGGCGCCAGGCTAGAAGGAGAGACAAGCTGCCTTGGCTGCAGTAATTAAATCCTTCACCCAAACGAGAGAGAGAACATCCCATCCTCCCCACTTTCCCCACAGTGCTGCAGTGTGCAAGTCCCTGGCATCACTAGGCAAGCAGATCAGTCATCCCCCAGGGGATTTAGGTTGCTTGGGCTCTGTCCTCGCTGTGTCCATGCCTAGGCAGGGCTCCCAGCTCCTCTGGGTCAGCTGTCCAAA
>JAYRBT010000056.1:406160-420880 GCA_036023395.1 Myiotriccus ornatus | reverse complement strand
CCCTCCCGCATCCCCTCCCGCATCCCCTCCCACCGCCGCGCCGGGCGCAGGAGGGCGGGAGGCAGCGGGAAGCGGAGCGGAAGGAGCCGAGCCCCGACATCCAGGAGAGCTGTGCCTGGAGCTGAACCAGGCCAGGCTTCGCATCCCGCACATCCCCATGGAAACCTCGGCCCCGCCGCCCCGCCTCGCACCCGTGCCCGATTGTAGGTCACCGATGGCCGCGCCGGTCCAGGGGGTCGAGGGGGGCTGTCTGAGGGGGAGGGGAGGTCCCCGACACCCAGGGGCTCTTGCCGAGGCTGCCAAAACTGCGAAGGATAGAGGGATTGAGCCCTTCCCCGGTCCCCGTCCACATCCACCCCACTGCGCAGCGTTAGGGGTCCCCGGCAGCATCCCTGCCCCCCCGGTGCAGCCCCGGCAGCATCCCAGCCCCTCCGTGGAGCCCGAGGTGCCTCGGGTGCCCCTCCACGGGGGTTTGCAGCCGCAGGACCGCCTCCACCCCACACCCGGTTCTGCTGGTCCTTCCCCTCCTGCGCCCCCCTCCCAGCACGAGTCCCCTGAATGCTCCATTTGAAGCTAATTCCGGCTGAAATCTGGTTTGCTTTCCAACGTTGCTGCTTTAAATTGGAGAGATTGACCTTGTAGCAGGAGGTGACATGCAGATGCACATCAGCAGCCCGTCAGAGCGGCGGCGGGGGCTGGGGGAGCGCGGAGCCGCCTCGGGGACAGGCCAACTATTTTATGAGTAATTTAATATCTGGAACACAGACTTTTCATTCCCAGAGATCTGCTGTGGAAAGAAAGAGCCTTTCTGCAGCCCCGGGAAGGCTGTTCCTCATAAGGAGGCAGAGCAGAAAAAACAGGGCTGCGATTTAACCCCTTGGTGTCCAGTCCAGCGCAGAGGCTCCCGGCTCCCGGTCCCTGCAGAGGGGCCAGGAAAAGCAGGGGTTCCCTGCGCAGCTCAGAGCGGTTGACAAGCCAGGCTGTGTTGCTCCAGGCAATTGCTCCTTCCCATTCAAATTCAAATCAAAGCCTGAGTGAGGATGGGGGAAACGAACAGCCCTGAGGTGAGATTTGGGATAGTAGCCGCTGTCTGAACACTCTTTGCTGTCACAAGCTGGTCCCTGCTGTATCAAACTCCACAGGAGTTCGTTCCTCTGTGGTTGGGACCACCCTCCAGTGGAACCAGTGCACCCAGGGGATCCTTGGAAGGTGCTCCTGCCCTGCTGACAATGAAGCCAGCATATGTGACCCCAGTAACCATCAAACCTGAATTGGTGCTGCTGTGTCCCACTCGTGTCTGCAACATCCCAGCAAGCACAGCCCAGTGCCTGTCCCGGTAACGCCTCTGCCAAGAGGATTCCAGCATTCTGGTACAGAACTGAACCCACACAGATCTTCCCAAACAGGTCCTGCTTGATATTATGGTTTGGAGAATGGGAGGGAAGGAAAAACACAACCCCTTGTCCCCTGTATTTCACTACACAGTCTGGCCCAAGGGGAGAGGAGATGGTGGGGAGCAGCAGTAACTGTGCCTCAGAGCTGGGAGGGAAGGAAACCCTCGATGGCTTTTCTGGAGGGAGCTGCTGGCAAGGGAAAAGCCTCACTGTATCTGGAAGCAGCCTCATGAGCTACATGGGAGAAGGGCTGGTTGGGGGGGCTTCCATGGAGGCCCTGCTGGACAGCCTGGCTGTGGCTGATACTTCCAGCAAGGACCAAGGGCAAGCAAGGATGGTTTAGGAAGGGCTCTTCCTTGGGCAGCAGGTGCTGGGAACTCATGGGCTCAAGTGCAAACAGATCAACATCTTTGCAGGCTCTCCAGCAGTTGCTGGTGGTGTTAGACCAGACTGTGGGGCTGACATCACTGCCTCGATCTCGCTGACAAACAGCATGGCTGTGCTTTCATGTGTCCAGCTCAGCTTCGTTTCCACAAATATTGACAGGCACAATGCATTCTCCACCGCATCAGATCCTGCCAAAGTCCTGCTTGTGCCAGGACTGGAGCTTTGGCACAGAGGAAACTTCCAAGCCCCCATAGATGATGCAGGAGAGACCTCCATGTGGTTTTCTTGCTGTTCCCTGTTGCTGATCCTTGATGCTCTGTGACTGGAAACAGGAAGATTTTATTTTAAAACCCTGGCAGCGTTACCAGTCTTTGCCCACATCTGTGCTCCTGTTTCCCTCTCTGTCCCCCTTCAGCACTA
Source organism: Myiotriccus ornatus (assembly GCA_036023395.1). Classification (NCBI taxonomy): domain Eukaryota; kingdom Metazoa; phylum Chordata; class Aves; order Passeriformes; family Tyrannidae; genus Myiotriccus; species Myiotriccus ornatus. The sequence goes on along the minus strand of JAYRBT010000056.1, from coordinate 418,679 downwards.
ACAGACCAGAGCACCCTAAGGCTGCTTGGCAAAACACTGACAAACCCTAAAACTCCTGAAGTCACCTTGAAGTCCCTCCTGTCCCAGCTTCAGCATCTGCTGAGTGTCTGGTGGCCTCAGCCTGTGCTCAGGGGAGGGTCACAGCACCTCCTGGTGAAGGCTGTGGCTGGGCCATGGGGAGGCACCGCGGCCACCTTGAAAATAAACTCCAAAGGCAGCGAAGAGGAGCAGAACGGGCGTGTCAGGGCAGAGCTGCAGAGCACAGGCAGAGCAGAGGAGGCGTTTGAGGGGCGGGGGGAGAGTGCACAGGGGGGAGGGTGCAGTGTGTGAGCGCACACAGAGCAACGTGGATGTGCAGGAACATGTGTACGTGGAGCACAAGTCCTGTGAGAAGCAGCTGATAGAGCTGGAGGCGCTCAGCCTGGAGAGGAGGAGCCTCAGGAGAGACCACCTCACTCTCTACAACTCCCTGACAGGAGGGAGGAGCCAGGTGGGGGTCGGGCTCTGCTCCCAGACAACCAGCAGTAGGACAGGAGAGCACTAGGGGAGGTTTAGGTTGAGCATTAGGAAGAAATCCTTTACAGAGAGAGTGATCAGGCATGGAAATGGGCTGCCCAGGGAGGTGGTGGAGTCACCATCCCTGGAGGTGCTTAGGGGGAATCTGGATGTGCCACTGAGTGCTGTGGTCAAGTTGACAAGGTGGTGTTGGGTCAGAGGTTGGACCTGATGATCTCAGAGGTCTTTTCCAACACAGTTGACTCTGTAAATCTGTGTTTCTGTCAGGACGGACACTTCAGGTCTATTCCTGCAGTGCAGTTGTGCAGGGTTGAAGCGTGCTGGGTGTGCTGGGTTCATATGCTCGTGGGGAAGGTGTGAGTAATTAATTAAATACGCAAATTGGCCCTTTCCTGAATGACAGTGACTGTGGCACTGCCCTGAGCCGCCTTCATCACCCACCACACCTGACCCTGCACAGGTTTCTCTCCGGCTCTCCTGTTGTGTTGCTGTGGTTGTGTTGTTCCAAGATTGCTCCGTGTTCTATGAATGAATTCTGGGAGCAGAGGTGGATCAAAGTTTCGGTGTCCAACAGCATCCCAGATGAAGCTTCCTCTTGCCCACACCTATCCTATCACATGGGGTTATTCCATGCCAGAAGAAGGACATTGCATTTGTTTCCATTAAATGTCAGTGAGTTCCTGCCAGATCATTTTCCAGCCTATCAGAGCTCTTGGAATGGCAGCCCTGACCTCCAGTGCATCCACTGCTCCTTGGTTCTGTGTCTCCTTATACGTAGCTGGTGTTCAGCGCAGCCCAGCTTGGTTTTGGGGGTTGCTCTTGTCCTTCTTACCCTGTCCTGCTGTCCCGATTTTTGGTGGGATGCTGCATCTCCAGCTGTGAAACACCCTGAGGGTTGTGGCTGCGTTTTAAAAGCCACCGAGGGCTCTGGCACCGAGCGAACTTCGGGTCGTGACACCCAACGCCTCTGCCCCGACCTTGCAAGAGGAGCAGAGGTCTGGGGACACGGGTGGCTCGCACACCCGGGGACAAAAGGCGCAGATTTTGCTGCGGGAAGGATGAAGCAGAGATGTGGCGGGGAGGAGGAGGTACGGACTGGGCTGGAAAGGGGAGACTCCCTAATCCCGCCCGCTGCCTCCTCCCAGATCTTAGGGGCAGAGCTGAACCTCTCGCTGCTTCCCGGCCCCTGGAGCTGTGCCCGCCCAGCCGGTGGGACGAGGGTGGTCCCGCTGCCGGGTGAGGGCTGAGCCAGTCTCCAGTGCCACCTGCCGGCAATTCACCCCGGACACGAGCGGGAGCCGCCAAGCCGATCACAGCAGCGTCAGTCACTGCCTTGCGCTGGTAGAGGGACACCCGAGCATCCCGGAGCTGCGGGAGGGCCTCTGGATATAAAAACAGACGCGGAGAGCTCCATAAATCCGGTCCATATCGCACCCACCTACCTCCCTAAGACCATTTATCGTCATTCTCTCCACCCAGCCCCTTTCAAATCTCAGACTCCCACAAAAATTCTCTTTTCTACTTCCTGAGTGTCCCGTGTCCACCATGAGCTGGGTTGGGGTCTGCAGACAACCCAACACCCAGGTACAACACTGGGTTGTCACCTGCCCCAGGTGACATTGGATTCCTCAGCTTTAATTCATCTGGATGTCTTTGAGTCCATCAGCTCTGCTGTTAATGAGGGGATCTCAGGGAGGACTTGGCTGTGCTGCAGGACATGTTTGTTCTCTGCTGGGGTTTCGGGGCTGTGTGGGGGTAGCTGTGCGTTCCACACCAATCCCATCACGGCATCAAGCTGCCTTCCCTTGTGACACACACCTTGTCACGAGCTTTGACAAATTCCTGTGGATACTTTTGTCGCCATCACCCCTAAAAAAAGCCTAAGAGAAGCTGGGTTCCCAGATCCTGCCACTGCCAGGAGTCTCCAGTACAGCACCATCCCCAGTATCTTCCCATCTGCCACCAGTACCCAGTGGTCCCAGTTGTGTCATGTGTCCTGCCCCCCTGCTAGAGGCCAAGCTGCATCTCCATGTTTTCTTAACCCTTGGCTGGGACTCTCTGGGTGTCTCTGGAAGGAGATCCTCAGCCTGGTGTGCAGCAGGGACTGCATGAGTTGTCTGGCTCTGCTCAGCAGTAGTGAGATCCTAATAAGCCTGGGCTGCACCAGGAGGATGGGAAGCAACGCCCTGGGTGTGTGAACGTTATGTGGGGGGAGAAAAAGGCAAACGCGAGGCAGAAAGAGACCAACACCGCAAAAAGCTGTCATTTAATGGGCGAGAATGGCAGCAATGCACTTGGGGCACCGATTTGGGAGCAAAAGAGTCATTTGCAGGGGAGTCCTCAGCCCTGCAGAGGGGGCTGCGGGGACACCTCCAGTGGCTAAGCCTCAGGGAAGATAAGGAAGCCGGAGAAGATGCTGTCGGACCCCTCGATCCCCACCAGGGAGTTCTTCTCCGTCGGCTCCAGCCACACGGACTCGTTCATTGCCATCTTGAGGACCACGCCGCCCGTAGTGACCTGGAAGCTGCTGTGCACATAGTCACAGAAGGTCGCCACCTTCTCGCCCCTGCTGCCTCCCTGTCCCTTTTTGAAGCTGAGGCACAGGCTGCCCCTGGAGGTGACGTGGTAGGTGAAGTAGTAGATGCCGGGGACGCGGCAGATGAAGCGGCCGTAGCGGTTCTCGTAGTGGCCCCTCTCGTTGGTGATGATGCGGTCGAAGCGGATGGGCTGCTCCCGGCGGGGGTAGGTGCTGATGCTCCTGGCAGCGGAGAAGGCAGACTTGAGGGTGGCCTTGTAGTCTCCGGAGTCCCCTGGTGGGCCAGGTAATCCGCTGAGACCTGGTAATCCCCTCGCACCCGGCGGGCCCCGGGGGCCGACCTTGCCCGGGTATCCCGGCGCTCCCGGGTCTCCCTTCTCCCCCACGTCTCCTTCATGCTCCGCCTGGCCAGGGGGTCCTAGGAAGCAGGAATAAGAGTCACTGTGGTCACAGCTGAGCCCCACGGGTCTGCAGAGGGGGCCTGGGGAAGGAAAGCTGCTCTGTGGTGTGGGTCAGACCCCTGCCAAACTGGCAGGTGTGACAGGATGAAAATCTACCTCCAGTAATCTGTCAAGATGTAGAAAAATCTACAGAAATTTGTGAAAGAACAAAGACAAGTTCAGGAAGAAATTAGTGGGATGTCCTCTAAACCAGTGCTTAAAGTACAAGAAGACATTAAAGCTTTGAAGCAGCTTCTGTCTGTACTTGCCAGTGGATTACAGAGAAACACTCTTAATACTGACAACCTGAAAGTGGAAACTGCACAGGAGCTAAAGAATGCAAAAAAGAGCATTGCAAACATTGAAAACTTGCTGTTGTTCACCCTCCCTCCCCAGGTTCCCCAGGGTGCTCCAGTCTGTCCAGTCCTTTCTGTCCCCGAGCATCACCCCCACCTGGCAACACCTCAAAGGAGCTAAAGGAAATGGTTTGCTTTCCTGGGACCGTGTGCCTGGCTCTGCTTTTTCCCGCTCTTGGCATTCACAAGATGATTGTCTTCCCCACCTGCAGCCTCCTCTTTACCTTGCTCGCCCTTTGGGCCGTTGTCCCCATCTCTGCCGTTGCTGCCAGGCTGTCCTGGTGACCCTGGGATGCCTGGGATGGTGCCGTAGGTCTTGCAGAGTGTGGCACTGGCAGGCTGCCCTTCAGCCAGGCAGATCAGCATCACCCACATGATCCACATCTGCAGGGGCACAGGAGGGTGTGGAGGGGCTCAGCCTGGGTGATGAGAGTGTTGGGGAGGGCACTCTGTGCTATTTGGAAGGATGGTGACTGGAAGCACATCTGGGTAATATCATCAGGGAGGGAAAACATCCTACTTCAGAGCCAAATCTGCTCTCCTGATGGCCTTGGAGGGAAGGACCAGTCCCTTTGGATGAGGCAGAGATTGTCAGCCTCTGGTCATCTTAAATTCCCAGTTTGCAAGTGCCCACAGCTTCAGCCACATGAATATCTGCGACAGGTTATCCCAGAGGTCTGATGTCCAGCCTGGCCATGCTGCTCCCTCAGGGGGAGTTCCCCATCCCTTCCCAGGACCACACCTGCAGGGGAAGATGTTTCCCCCAGCCAGGGCAGTTTCATCGTCTGCAAGGGGAAGGCTTTTGCCTTCCACCAGCAGGTCTGAGGGACAGCTGGTTGGCCCTTGAAGATGGCAATGAATCCCCAAACCTCCCCCTGCACCCTGCAGCTTCCCCTTGTGTCCTGCCACATGGCTGCTCCATCCCAGAGGCATTTCTGTACCTAACCAGCATTGCTGGGACAGTCGTCTGGGTTTCCAGTCCCTGGGGTCCCACATTCCTTCTGCTCTCCCTGCATCCCACAACTCAACTCCTTCCCCCAGGTCCTGGTGTGGGTGCCTGTGGATAAGCACCTGGTATTTGGGGGTTGTATCTGGACATCACATCACCCTAACCACACTCTCTGGCCTCAGGTGGACTTTCCCAGCGCTGAAACTCTGGTGTTAGCATGACAAGAGGTTGGTGAGTTGGATTTTCCAGCCCCAGCAGCTCCAGCTTGGATGTGACAGGATGAATTCACATGCTCCTAGCCCAGGTCTATCAGATGACCAGACCATCTAAGAGCAGGAGAGCACACCCAGGGCGCCTTTCAGACTGATGCCCAGTCTCTGATCACCCCTCTGGGACTTTGCAATCTCCCCTTTCATGTCTCCTTTCCCCCAGGTGGAGCAGGAGGGGTTGGGGTCCCACCAGGAATGTCCACCATCATTGCCCAGCATCCCCACCACCCCTTTTCCCTTCTGCCCCAAGCCACAGGGAAGTGCCAGGGGTGCAGGTGACTGTCACTCTGCTGGGACCAGGTTCTCCACGTGCTTCTGCCTGTGTGGGGGGCTGGGGCTCAGCCTTGCTCTTACCTTGAGCTCCTTGTTGCTTGGGTGGGGAGGTGGAGTGGGACCCACTGGCGTCCTGCTTGAAAATGCCTGAGAGGAGAAGCAGAAGTTGGCTGCAAGAGTTATTGTGAAAGGATCTGGGACACATCCCTTTTTTATCTTTAGCTCCTGCCCTTTTGTCCGTGGCAGTTTCACATCCTCCACGATGCTCTCTGTCGGCTCAGCAGAACAAGCCACCCCCAAACAGCAACCCAGGCCCTCCCAGAGTACAGCTCTGTCCTGCAGGGTCCCTGGGTCCTGCTCAGATGCCCCCCCATCCTGTTCAGGAGAACACTGACCTGAGCTCCAGACAGGTTTGGGGTAACCCATCGGTGCTGCGGAGTTGTGCGTGCGTCCTTCCAACCTCCCTCAGGCTGCTCTGCACCTTCCCAGCTCTGCTGGGAGGTTCTGGCAGGCCCAGGGGATGCTGCAGGGTCTTGGCATCCATCACCTTGAACGTGTGCCCCAGACCCTCCTAAATGTTGAGTGTGGGAAGTGATTTTACCCGGCGGGAAAAGCATTTCCAGGCCTGATTTCCTCTGCCGCCTTGCGGAGGTGAAGCGCGGGATGTTCGGGGATGTGACCTGCTGTTCCACCCTGCAATGTGTGCCACCAGGAGGAGTCCCCGTTGAGTTTGGTGGGCTCTGCAGCCTCCACAGCTGTGAACTCCTTTGGTTGGGGTCAGGGAAGCAATGCTCTGCCCCTGGCAGGGCTGGGACCCCGGGGATGTCCCACCCTCAGTGGCGTGTCAGTGGGGTTTGCTGCGTGGTCTGTGTGCGTCTGCAGATGGATTGCTCCCACTTTGGTGGGGAAGGGGAGCAGCAGGGGCCCTATTTGGGGGAGTCTTGGTACCCCCTTGGTGGGGCCTGTGTGGGGACAGAGGAACCATCCTGTTCTTGGAGGCCTGGGGTCGTACCCTCACCCCACCCCAAGCAAGGCCAGGGTGTGGATGGTGTGTGATGTCACTGATGCTCAGCACAGCAAGGGCTCAGAGACTTGCTGATGCCACACAGGTGTCCAGATGCCACACAGATGTCCAGATGTCACACACACATCCATCACCATATCCGTCAGGCTCTGCCTGCAGAAAGGTAAGTCATGGAGGACACAGCACACTACACCGGGCTCGTGGGGAAGGATTTATTGACACTTTCCACACCCAGGTCATGACAAAGGGGCTGCTGCAGCCCCAGAACACCTGGCTGAACCTGGGGCAACCAAGGTGGGGAGGGCAGAGAGGCAGAGACCCCTGGGGTATTGTGGGGTTATGGGGCGGGGTGCACGAGGCAGTGCCAGCAGGACAGTGCCTCAGCACCATCACTCGGGCTGCAGATGCATCCAGATGTTCCTGTTGCCCCTGTTCAGCGGCTGCCAGTGCTCAGTCCCCACACTGAGGGGTTGTGTCTGGCTGCTGGGGGTGACAACCTCGCTGGGGCTTTCCCCTCAGCAGAGAAGCTGGGAGCACCAGCAGCAGCCTGGCAGTGAGCCGGGGTGTGTCTGGGGCAGGATGAAGCAGTCGGGGTGCTGGGGTGGGCTCTGGTGATCCTCTAGTCTGGGAAGAGCAGGAACCCCGAGAAGATGCTGTCAGAGCCGGCGATGCCCACCATGCCGTTGTAGTCATTCACTCCCAGCCAAACCTGGTCCTCAGCAGCCAGCTGGAGCAGGAGCCCCCCCGAGCTGACCTGCATGCTGTTGGTCTTGTGGTCACAGAAGCTGGCCATCCTCCTCTGGTTCTTGTGCAGGATGGTGCAGAGGTTGGCTGTCTGTGAGGTGTGGAAGACAAAGTAGTAGAGCCCGGGGAGTTTGCAGGTGAATTTGCCGGTGGTGGTGTTGTAGTCGTTGTTGGTGTTGGTGATGACGTGGTTGAAAACCACGGGGACGTTCTTCAAGGGGTGCTCCTTGGTCTGCCTCGTCACTGAGAACGCTGACTGGTGCTTCTGCTTGTAGCTGCCTGGCATTCCCGGCTCTCCAGGCAGGCCTGTCACCCCAGGGTCTCCAGCAGGACCTGGAAGGCCACTGGGACCATTCTTGCCTGGCAAGCCAGGGCTGCCCGGTTCCCCTTTCATGCCCTTGGGCCCTTGTGCTGCAGGAGGAGCTGGGATACCTGTGGGGTGGTGGGGAGTGAAAGGGAGTCAATGTCAATAGCAGGGTGTGGGGAGAGGCTTCTTCTCCAGCCCCTTCCCTTGGGCAGGAGAGTGCTGTTGTCTCTCTCCACCCTGACCACAGAGGGTGCTCTCCACAGCCTGCAAACCAAGGCAGACCAGGCATGGAGGACCCAATGCTTCCCCCCTGCTTCCCTCGTTTCTCACTCACCTGGCTCCCCTTTGGCTCCCTTCAGCCCATCCCGGCCATCCTTGCCTGGCATACCTGGCATGCCTGGCAGGCCTGGAGCTCCATAGCAGTTGTGAGGGGCATCTCCATTCGCAGCAGAGCCCAGATTCAGGAGGAGGAGGGTGAGGGCCAGACTGAGCTGCTCCCAGAATCTTTGCTCCATTTTGGCTCTGTAGCACGGAAAGGGAAAGAAGTGCTGGAGTGAGGGGCCGTGGCAGGGTGGTGTCCAGGGCATGGAGAAAAGGAGGCTGCATGCACCAGGAGCTCCTGGGTCCCACGGGTGTGCCCTCAGTGTCCCACCCCTACTGTGGTGCATGCATGACATGTGTGCAGCCCAGCAGTGCCTGTCTCCTTCCCCTCCTCCTCCTCCTCTTCTCACATCCACATCCTCCTCACAGCACTGGGCCACACTTCTGGACCCCCAGCCCCCCTGCAGCCCCTCCCAGACACACGTGCCCTGCAGCACCTCTTACCTCTGGTGGGGAGCAGGGACAGGACCCTGTGCTGCTGGTTCCTGTCCGTGGCAGTCACTGCGCAGTGGGGGTGGCTCCCTGTCACCCCCACGGAGGAAGCTGCAGATTTAGGAAAGGGCCACTGGGGACCCAGAACCCCCAGCTGTCCCCAGCAGAGTTTCACATCCCTCTGCCTCGTTGCTTCTGCTGAGTGAGCAGTTTCTGGGCTGTCCAGCGAGACCTGCAACTCGTGCCACGGCGACAGGAAGGGCTGGAAGGACAGAGGTGGGACAAAGCTCTGCCAAGAGATGTGCCACCACCCTTCCAAGCCACTGTGGGGACTAGCCCTCCCGAAATCACCTGCTTTCCCCTTTACTTCACTTGTTCCTGAGGAGGGTGTTTCTCCTTGAGAGTTTTTGACCTGCACCTTTCCTGTGCTCCACCAGTTCTTCTGGGTGCTGGACTTTGTGAGGCCCCAGCATTCCTCATCAGGGTGTTGCTCCTCTCAGTGACCTGGCCTCTTCCTCACAGCTCCAGAAATGGAGACATTTGAGTATTCAGTAGCTCCCCTGAGGAGCAGACCCAGGGTATGGCACCTGTCTTCCCTGATGCTTCCCAGCTACCTGATTCATGCCCAGCTTATTGTCCCTCCCACTCATCTCACCTCAAGGCCCCCACAACTCCACCACCATCACCCCACAACCCCCTCAGTCACCCTGATATCCCTGTCCCTCCTTGCTATAAGGCCAGAGGACCACAGCTGCCTTTCCTCTTCCTGGGAGAGTTTGGGTACCAACAGGGACCATGTTGGTGAGGTGCACGACCTGCTGCCTGTGTTCTCCCTTGCAGCTGCCTTGGGCTCAGCAGAGAAAGACACATGTAGCCTAATCCCAGCATTCCCCCCTGTAAATGTCAACTCTGACTGGACACTCCATTCCCTCCTGTCCTTCTCCCTCTGCAGTGCCGGGGACAAGCTGGGATCGCTTGTCTCCCTGCACAGCTTGGGGAGGGGTCCAGGATATTCGTGTTTTGGGGAAGATGCATGAGTAGAAAAGAAACCTCAAAGAGATGTGGTAAAAGAAGGCTTTATTTATACTGATGGGGAGGATGTGAGAGAATGTGTGCCAGTGCCAGGAAGGCATTTACAGTGGTTAGTGCAGCAGAAGCAGAAGCAGGCAGTGATTTCCCACTCAGGAGCGAAGAGCCACAGCTGGCTACCACTGGCACCCTCCGGAGTGGGGTATGAATGGCCATACCCCACTGGGGAAAGGGATGAGAGTCCACTGCCTCCAGGATGGAATGGGCAGGCTCAGCACAGAGATGACTGCTGCAGTGGTGACCCACAGCCTGTCCAGTTGTGACACTGGCAGAAGCACAGGACCCATCTACACCCTCAGTTTGGGGCCATCCCGGTGTGCTGTGGCACCGAACCATCCCACACCCACAGGGGCATCACCCACGCAGACAGACACCCCGCGGTGCCCCGGGGGGCCCCTCAGCCTGTCTGTGGGAAGAGCATGAAGCCGCTGAAGATGCTGTCTGCCTCGGAGCCGCTGTGGATGGAGCTGCCCCGGGCGGGGTCTGTGCTCACGGACACCCGGTCGCCTGGGGCCAGGCTGAGGACGCTGCTGCCCGAGTTCACCTGCAGGATGCCGGCGCTGTTGTTGTCACAGAAGCTGACGACCTGCTCCCTGTTCTTGGTGATGCTCAGGCACAGGTCACCGCTGGAGACCACCTGGTAGGCGAAGTAGTAGAGCCCCGGGATGCGACAGGTGAACTCCCCCGTCTGGGGGTTGTAGGAGTTCTCCTGGTTGGTGATGATGCTGTCGAACACCACCGTCCTGCCCATGGATGGCGGGGACCTCCGCAGGGCGGAGAAGGCAGGGCGCGGCTGCTCCAGGGTATTGCCGGGTCTCCCCTTCTCCCCCTTGAGCCCTGGCATCCCTGGCATCCCAATGAAGCCAGGTTGGCCAGGGAGGCCGCGGTTCCCTGGGATGCCAGGAGGCCCAGGTTCACCCGCATCCCCTTTGGGTCCCTGGATGCCCGTCCTTGGCGCTGGTTTCCCTGGGGAGAGGTGGTGAGGAGGAACAGTTCGCGCACACCCAGAATCTCCCAAGCTGCTCCCACAGCCTGGGATGCTCCTGTCAAGAGTTTCCCAGGCTTCCCCACACTGGACATCTCAGTCTTCCCCTTACCTGGGTCTCCCGTATCACCCTTCTGCCCTGGCCTCCCATCGCGGCCAGGGACTCCAGGGAAGCCATCCTTGCCATCTGGTGCCCGGCACACTCCATCCTCCAGCAGGGCCGTGCCCAGCACTGCTCCCAGGGTGCTGATTGCCAGCCAAAATCCGGGTTGCATCCTGCCTCCTACAGGCACAAAGGTGGGGAATTGGGGGTGGAGGCAAACACACAGATCTTGGACACAGACGTGCAAGTGGTCTCAGCAGGTGCATCCACAGGTCTGACACATTGTTTGATATAATTCATCAGACACCACATGCAGTGGTGGAAGCAGCTTCCTGTAAGGGTTTTGGGGGTGTTTCGTTGTGTGATCAGAACTACTTTAAACTCCTGAGGACAGGGAAAAGGGAAGAAAGAAAGAAAGAATGATGACAGAGAGCAAGGTCAGGAGAGTGGTGGCAGAGGAGGAGCGTGTCCCCTGCTCTTTGGGGTGACTTACGTCTGTGCGGGAGGTGAAGCCAGACCAGAGTGAGCAGCAGCTCAGTTTGCTGGAATTTCTTCCCTGGAAGCCAGGAGGAAGAGAAGCAGGGTGGGAGGATGTCTTTGCATGCACGGTGGCTTGGGAAGGGAAGTGCAGAGTTTCGCTTTCTCTGTACGAGAAAGAACCTCGTTCCTCTTTCCACGCTTGACTCTGGCTGTGGTGGAAACAGCTTGGTCAGCAGGAGTGCAGGACTGCTGGGTGCCCAGCCTGGCCCAGCAGCACAGCTCCCACAGCAGGCACTGGTGGACACTGGACACAAAGGAACACCACAGTGGGGGGTGCCCAGGGCAATGCCACACCTCTGTCCCCGCAGGAGGGGACAGGTGGTCACAGCACCGGGTGTCACAGCCAGCCAAGGGATGCTCAGAGGGTCCAGGGATCACCTTTGAAGGCTCCTGGTGTGGGTGATGAGCAGAGTGTGTCTACCACTGATACCCAGCCTTGCAGACCCCTCCAGGTGCCCACCTGGGCACTGCAGTCTGATGGAGCAGGGAATGCCAGTGCCTGTGTCCCGCAGCAGGACCTTGAGCATTTAGGCTGGATATTAGGAAAAGGTTCATCCTCCAGAGGATAGCTGGGCACTGAACAGGCTCCCCAGGGCAGTGGTCATGGCCCCAAGGCTGCCAGAGCTCAAGGAGTGTTTGGACAACCCCCTGAGGCACAGAGTGGGACTGGGGACAATGTCCAAGGAAAGAGGGCAGTGAGGGATTAGGGTGGCTCTAAAGCCCAAAGGTGCTGGCAACACTCCCGTTCCCCCCTGACTGCCATCTCTAGCAGTCCCAAGGGAGGTGTTGCATCATTTCTAATACAGCTGAAGAAAGGAATGACCAAACTCAGCCCCAAAACCATTGCCACCAGAGATCTGTCACTGAGCTGGTCTTTAATTTTTTGAATAGATGCCCTCTTAATGTAATATAATACATATTTTTAATCAAAATGTCATCCCATAATAAATCAGATGCCCAGAAGAAATGCAATTTTATTTTATCAACAGAGTTCCTCTATCAACCAGACCTGTAACTGTGTCAAGGCAAGATGACAGGTGAGTTTGAAAGGACCTCCCTTCCACCAAACGGTGCTTCTGGACAGTAATTGTATTTCTGCCCCATTGCCCTTTCTTAATATACAGCCCAAATGAGACCACTCCATCATTTCATCCAGGATTGATCGATGGCTGGTCCTTGTGCTCCCGTGTCCTTTGTCTCCTGTTGTCCCTTTAACCCCATTTAAATGCTGAATTACAGGGGCTGCTCGTGGGTCTCCAATATCTCCTTGAAGATTGTTCCAGGTGTTCCCTCCTCCAGACTCCTGAGCAGTGTTTAGCCCTACTTGTGTGACTTTGAGCGTCGCTGTAGTCAAGCCAAGCTTTCCTCTCCCATCCTCTACCTCCTCCTCCTCCTTGAGATCGGCAGCTGGGACATCACAGACTGGTTTGTGTTGGAAGGGACCTTAAAGCTCATCCTGGTCCACCCCCTGCCATGGGCAGGAACACATTCCACCAGTCCAGGGTGCTCCAAGCCCCGTCCAACCTGGCCTTGGACACTTCCAGGGATGGGGCAGCCACAGCTTCTCTGGGCAAC
>JAYRBT010000056.1:383384-406138 GCA_036023395.1 Myiotriccus ornatus | reverse complement strand
GGGGCAGCCACAGCTTCTCTGGGCAACCTGTGCCAGGGCCTGCCCACCCTCACAGGGAAGGATTTCTTCCCAACATCCCATCTAACCCTGCTCTCTGGCAGAGGGAAGTTCCTTAAGCTGCCGTCTGTGGTTCCAGAGGCGCGGGGCTGCAGGATGAGCGCTGACAGGAACGCCTCCAGCCCGGCACCCCTCGTCCTTCCCATTCCCCCCCGGGCTGTCCTTGGGAGCGGGAGGCGGCCGGGGGGCCGCGGGGAGGGTGGGCACGGCAGCGATGGGGCGAGCCACGAGATGGCAGTGCTGCCTCAGCCGTGCTCGGTGACACCGCTCCTCTCCCCAAAGCAGGGCGGGGGACAACACCCCCCCCGCCACTCCCCGGGGGTGTCCACAGGCGACCTGCGGGATGTCCAGGTGCGGAGTGAGAGCACGAACGTCTCTGCAGGTCGGGATCCAGGATAACCCCCCCCACCCTCCACGTGGCCGCAAAAGCCCTTTCCCAGGGGTGGGGGGCACTTTGCAATCCCCTGAGGCTGGGGGAGAAGGGGGGGTTTCCTCAGTGGGGAAAGGACCTCCGTGGCTGCGGGTGTGAGGGGTCGTGCAGCCCTGCCGGGTTCTCGTGGCTGAGGAGGGTCCAGCAGTGTCCCAGCAGCACCAGCACTCCGTCACGGGGAAGGGGCCGTGTTGATACGGGGGACCCCCAGGGGATATGGAACGGGGCCAAGCCCAAGGCAGAGGGGACAGTGGGTGTACCTGGAAGAGCCAGGGGATGCAGATGTCACAAAACCATCCTCAAAGAGGATGGTGCCCTCGGTTTTGGGGAACCTGACCGCTCAGGTGAACATCCCCATGATTTAGGGCACCTGTCGTGGCCTCCTGGCTCTGCTGCACACCAAGCAACTCTGCTCCGGGGGATTTTTACCCTGAGCAATCCTCCACCTTTCAGAATGGGTTCAGGATGGACCATGGGGCAGCACCTTCCCCTCTTGCTGCCCTCCCAGCTGGCGCTGACAGGCAAGATCAGTCAGTGCCATGCCAGCATTGCAGCCCTTTGTGGAAGAGCAGTGACCCCTGCGAAGCCTCCCCACACATCCCCAGTGCCTGCAGGCACACACGAGCTGCCTGACAGCATACAGCAGGGAGAGATGCTCCTTCCCTGCTGGGGATCCCCAGGGTGATGAGCTGACGGCAGGAGCTGCCAGAGGAGGAGAAATCAGGCAGCTGGCACCTCCCTGTCACTGTGCAAGAGGCAGAGATGGGGATCAGCAGCGCTGTCAGGTACCACACACACCTCTGCTGCCAGTCACAGCATCCCAGTGCAGACCTGCACCCACTGGGAGGTCAGGACAGCTGCAAGCATGCACCCTGCTGCAGCCACTGGTGGCTTAATGGTGCCTGGACAACCACACAGATGGATGTTGGAGCTGTTGAGCTGGGCTGTCCCAAAGTAGAATCACAGAGTCATGGAACGATTAGGGTTGGAAAAGCCCTCTAAGATCATGGAGTTCCACCGTTGACTCAGCATTGCCAGGGCCACCCCTAAACCACGTCCCCAAGTGCCACATCCACATGTTCTTTGAACTCTTCTGGTGATGGTGACTCCATCACTGCCCTGGGCAGCCTGTTCCAATGCCTGACAGCCTTTCAGTGAAGGAACTGTTCCCAATATCCAACCTAAACCTCCCCTGGCGAAAATTGAGACCGTTTCCTCTGTCCTGTCACTTGTTATCTGGGAGAAGAAACTTAACCCCCACCTGGCTCCACCCTCCTGTCAGGGGGTTGTGGACAGTGATGGTGCCCTGGAGGGATTTGCTGACATGTCAGGTGAAAATCAGGCTGCAAGGCCACTTGCCACACTGTGTAGCTGCCACACGTCTGAAATATTTTAATTGCTGTCCCACGGAATGTGTTGTTCCTAGGACAAATCCTTGCAGAAAGCAGGTGTGAGGAATGAAGGCAGGTATGTGGTTTAAAAGGCAGGATTTCAGGCTTCAGCCCTTGCTCACTGTCATTGATGCACATCCCTGTCGACTCATGGGGTGAGAGGAGATAGATGAGTGCTGAGCAGCCCTGGGCAATGCTGGGAAAGCTTGTCCCATCCTTCCCTCTCTTGTTCCCTGTTAAGAATGTCAGGGCTTGTCATTATCCGACATATATTGGTTAATTTGGCTGATTGTTACCCATTCTTTAATGTATCTGTTATTTATTTATTCTCTGGTGTAACAAGCAGTTCCAGACTGATCACTTTGGCATGCAAATGAGCCTCTCTAGTGCTTGTCACTGGAATTTGTACATTGGGAGAGTTTGCAATCAAACACAGCCGGAATCTAAATTACAACATTTCAGGCAGTAATAGCAGGGAGAAGACAGGAAGGATGTGCCATAAATAAGATGGGATCAGAGTAGGGTGCCCAGAGCTGTGCTGACAACACTCTAGGAGCCCCATGGCGAGCAACAGGGGTCCCTGCTGTGCAGAGACATGGTCCTGGCAGAGCTGGCTTGTTCCCCTGGAAGAGAAGGCCAGAGTAAGCTGTGGAAAGGACCTCAGGGATCTCCATTCTGGGTCCTTGCTCACGGCAGGAATATTCCCAACCCTAGATCAGCGTGTGTATGGCTTTGCCTACCTGAGCCTTGAACCCCCCCCCCAGGACAGAGATCACCCATCGCTCTGGTGACCTGTCTTAGGGCTGGACCACACTCTGCTAAAGAAGCCCTTCTTAATGTCCATCCCAAACCTCTGAAGGTCCACTCTGTGACCACCATCCTGTGTGACATCATTTGGCATTAGTGAGATGTGTCTCCTTGCAATAGCTCCCAAGCAGCTTCAGCAGTGATCAGCTGCCACCATATCCCTGCGGGGTGGCTGCCCCACTGCTGATCAGAAGGATGAATAATTTCCCTTGACTTGGCCACAATCCCCCTGCTGTAGCAGTTTAGCTCGTCTGTGTTTTGCTCACATTCAGCCTGGTGCCCACTGATTCCCACCCCAGCCCTTCCCCTACTCCAGCAGTGAGTCCCCAGCCTGTTCACCCGGTGAGTAGAGCCCACAGTATCTCCCAAATATCCCCAACGGTTTAAAGAAATGGCTTGAAATGCCATTTTTAGAAGGCAACTGAGAGAGAAAAAAAAAAAAGACAAATTCTATTCCTTCTTTCTTTCCCCTCCTGGTTTTATGCTGTGGGAAGATATGGCTCTGAAATATACCCTGGGCATGGTGAGATTCCCTTCAAATCCCAAGTGATGGTCACACTGGGGGGGAGGCACAAGGTCCCCCTGTCTGGGCTGTGTGTTTTGATGTCTCAGTTCTGGGTAGATGAGGTTTGCACTCTTTGGGACCATCAGGTCGTGGCAAGACCATCAGGAATTCCCCCACCTGACAGGGATGTGCTCATCCCAGGGGAGTGGGGACTGCCACGCACTGGTGGTTTGTAGTGTTTTCCGTGGGGCTGAGATGACCAGCACAGATCCATCCTGCACCCTGTGCACATCCTGGCAGCTGCCAGAGCTTTGTCCCCCCTTCCCAGGCTGATATCCAAGCCATGACCTGCTTTCCCTGATGTTGAAGCCTTGAAAATGGAGTGGAAGTTTCCAGCAGGTGAATGTCAGCGTTAACTGGGTCACGGCAGCTGGAGGTCCGTGCTGGCTGCAGCCCTATTACACCTCATTTTTGTTACAGCTGGCTCTCCACAGTGCCTCCTCCAGGAACTCGGCTTCCCCCTGACTGACCTTGGCTGCCGGATCGATCCGAGCTCACAAACCCCTCCTCTCTTCTGCCCAGTTTGGAGGATCTGATTGCTGCTCCCGAGGCTCTGATTGCCTTTGCTCCTGGGACCCCGGCAGGGGCCTCACAGGCTCCGTCAGCCAAGCTTCCACTGAGCAGATTCCCGAGGAATATCCGAGGAATGTGCCGTGCAGAGCCAGACCAGACGTTTTCAAGGCATCCAGACTGCGTTAAGCTGGAGGCCAGAATGCCTCCCCATCGCTGTTGTGTGAAATCCGGACACCTCTAGTGGAAGGTGCCCCTGCCCATGGCAGGGGGTTGGAATGAGGTGGTCTTTGAGGTCCCTCCCAAACCAAACCATTCTGGGATTCGATGGTCTGTGTCTAGTGAGCACAGAATTTCAGGAGCTCTGATTTTGGCTGCTCTTTGGGCCCTGGTTCCCCAGGCAGAGGGCGGAGGTACCTGGTGTGGTCCACACGCCTCCAGCATCCTCTCAGGCACTTCCATCTGCTCGACACCTCACCACACTCCACGGACAGGTTCCAGCCTCTCCCCTTCTGCTGTGCTCCCTATGAGTTCACCCTCCTCAACCATCTCCATTGCTTTCCAAAAAGGACACAGCCCCTTCCCAGCATGGACAAACACTTTCCCCCTTGCCCTTGTCCTTGCTGCCAACTCGGAAGCAAATCATTCAACACTTCAGAGGCAATTACAGCCCTATCTGTGTGAGGGCAACTGTGTGGCAGCCACAGCACCAACTCCCTGGCCTGGAGTTATTCTTCACTTGGATTTTAATTTCCAAGCTTGCACTGAGGGATGGGAAGAATCCCAGCTTCTAATTAATTACTGAGTTCCCCGTAATGGATGCAAATTGCTGCCTGTGTGTCTGGTTTATTGCACTGTGGAGAAGGTCACTCAACACTATTTTTCCAAACACCCCAATGAGTGGTCTTAAGTCCTAAAACAGATGCACTCTCCAGATCCAGGGGGAAGTCTGCACTGAGAGGCAGAAGAAGACAGTGGTCCTGTGCCCTGTATGTGACCAGAGTGGGGAACCACACTGGAGGACAAGGAATGCTGGAAGGTGGCTGGCTCTGGATAGTGGATCCTGGTCCTCTGGATATGTAGGAAGAAATTGTTCCCTGTGAGGGTGGTGTAGCTGCCCCATCCCTGGAAGTGTCCAAGGCCAGGTTGGACGGGGCTTGGAGCAGCCTGTGCTAGTGGAAGGTGTCCCTGCCCATGGCAAGCAGTGGAACAGGATGAGCTTTAAGGTCCCTTCCAACCCAATCCATTCTGGGATTCTGATTCCATGACCTCATCTGGTGAGCACAGTAGTCCCAGCAGGAGGACAAGCACAAGCTGGCACATGCAGGACCCTACAGTGGGGCTTCATATGGCTTTTTGCAGGACAAAAAGGAGGCATTTTAACTTCCAGTGCAGATTCATCCTGCAATGAGACATATTTGTTTCCATTTGCCTTCATGAGGAGGTTTCAAGAGCCTCGGGATGAGCAGTGGGATTTCTAAGGAACTTTAATCCTTTCAGTAATCCCTGAATTTTTCAGCTTAATTTGTTTGGGGAAGTCAAATGAAGCCTCTCATTTGCCTCAATGGTACAATGAGATTACAGTTTCTGCCTCCCATTCTCAGTCCTGAGCTGGATGGATCTCCCTAATGCCTTAAAGCCCATATTGCTGGGATCTGTGTCTCTTCCCAAGGGTCTCCTATGGTGCTCTGATGTACCATTCCCTGGGCAGGGCCATGTCCTTCTCCTCGGAGCAGTGTTGATGGGCCTTGCTGAGGCTTACGAGGGGATTTCCTGAGCCCTTCAAATTGTCTCCCTCACTAATTAATGATAAGGTTTCAGATTGGGAACATGCAGTCAAATACACTGCAAAAGTGCATTTCATTAATCTTAATTAATGGTTTAAATACTCAGAAGCCTGTGATTGATGGCAGCTCTGTCACCCTGCTTTGGTCCCTTGGCATCTCTGCCCCTACAGTGGGGATACGGGCACCCACATTCCCTGCTTTCCCTTTGCCTGCTGCCTCCAGATCCAGGCTGGGCACAATTTTGGAAGGCTTTAGGTGTTTGATAAGACACTGTATGAGTGACAATTCTTGTGCTAGACAGGACATCTTCCCTGAATTTAAACTCTTTTTGTCCTGGTGTGCAACCCCAGCAGCAGAGCACGCCAGTAGCCAGGGCTGGTGGAAAACAGGCTTTGCAGACCAATGAAGGGAACAACGGGGCAAACTGGTCCAGAAATTGCTCTTCATTCCCCTGCAAGCAACTATACAAATCCCTGCAGGGCTTGACAGCCCGTGGGGCACAGAGCAAGCTGTGTGACACCCCAGATATCCAGTTCTGCTGGTATGGATGAAGTACTTGTTTGTGCCTGCTGGGAACACCCATCTTCAGCCTCAGTACTTGCTGGACCTGGGGACAGGCAGCTGCAGCACCTCGTGTCACTCAGCTGTTGGATCCTGAACAATATGTCCCCACTAACAAAAATTTCTGAAACCAACAATTTAATGAGTAAGAGATTGGGAAACAGCACAGGAACCATCCACACGTGTCTCTGCTGTGGTTACAAGGAACCTGCTGCAGCCCCTGATGTTCTGCATCTCTAGATATACAGACAGGGGGAGATAAAAAAAACCTTTTTGGAGTCAAGACCGAGATACTCTGCCAGTGATGTTGTTCTTCCAGAAGCTGAGCATCCTGCTGCTCCTCTGGGATCCCACCAGCTCAGTGCGTGACACACAAAGCCTCTCTCTCAGCATCCCAGTTCCTTTGTGGTTTGGATCTGGAGATGAGACATCATTGTCTGGAGCCCTAGTGGTACCTGCTTGATTTTTCATTGAGACCTGGCACCTCAACAGCAAAATCCTTCTTCTTTCTCTGGCCATTACCTTCTCCCAGAGGGGAATCAGGAAGGGATGCTCCCTTGCTTTCACAAACTCTGATTAAAATGTATTTTTTAAAGCCCTGCTTCCCTCAGTGATAGGATTAATCATAATACTCAGTTTCTGCCTAAAACAAGCATATTTTTGCCCATCTGCTGAACGAAGAGCCTCAAAAACACTATCAAAAGGCTGCTGTCAGTTTAGACATCAAAAGCTGAGGGTGACAATCCAAAATCAATAATGGTTTTTAAGCAAGGCCTCATTTGAAGTCCGGAAGAGGTTTGGGGCAGATCAGGGGCTTTACCAGCACCCCCAGGGTGACACTGAGAAGCATTTCTAAATGCCTGGAAGACTTAGGGACGCTGTACTATAGACATCACGTGAGGTGGCAGCATCTCCCCTGTGTCTCGGAGGTCCAGACGTGCCCTGACCAGCAGCTACGGCCTCCTGCCAGCCCTGTGTGCTGCAGCTGTGTGGGGATGGAGACTCCACTGTGCCTAAGGCTGTGGATCTGACAGGCTGGCCCTTGGGCTCTGCTGCATCTCCTCACCCTTTATTAAATATAACACTTCGCTTTGGGAGCTGATTAATTTCTAATCAAACTGTGTTTGCCAGTGGCTGTCTCCAGGCCCCCAGGGCTGCACTGCTGAGGACTCCTGTGTTTCTGGCACCTCTGAAGCAGCGTTTGTGTGCCTGCCTGTCTCAGCTGCACTCTCAGCAGAGCTGATCACAGAGTCATAGAATCCCGAGACGGTTTGGGTTGGAAGAAACCAGTCATAAATCTATCAATCAATCAAACTATCTCTTCTTCTTTCACCCCCTGCCGTGGGCAGGGACACCTTCCACTAGACCAGCTCCAAGCCCCTCCACCTGGCCTTGGACGCTTCCAGGGATGGGGCAGCCACAGCTTCTTTGGGCAGCCTGTGCCAGGGGCTCACCACCCTGACAGGAAACAAATCCTACCCAATATCCCATCTAACCCTGTCCTCTGGCAATGGGAAGCCTTTCCCTTTGTCCTGTCCCTCCATTCCTTTTCAAAAGTCCCTCTCCAGCTCTCTTGGAGCCCCTTTAGGCCCTGGAAGGGGCTTGAAGGTCTCCCTTCTCTTCTCCAGGTGAACAACCCCATCTCTCTCAGCCTGGTTATGATTATCCCATGATCTTATGGCATAATCTCATGAAGGAGCTCTTAGGACCAGAGCCTGCTAGCAGGGTTTTGGCTGCCCCTGAATCCCTGGAGGTGTCTATGGCCAGCTTGGATGGGGCTTGGAGCAACCTGGGCTAGTGGAAGGTGTCCCTGCCCATGGCAGGGGGTGGGACGGGATGAGCTTTAATGTCTCTTCCAATCCAAACCACGTCAGGATTCTGTGATCCCTGCAAGTAAAATCTCTCAATCTGGTGTCCTAGAACCAGGCTCTGGGAGGAGAAGCTGTGGCTGCCTGACTGGGCTCAGGGGGTGTATTTGGATC
Source organism: Myiotriccus ornatus (assembly GCA_036023395.1). NCBI lineage: Eukaryota > Metazoa > Chordata > Aves > Passeriformes > Tyrannidae > Myiotriccus > Myiotriccus ornatus. The sequence continues at coordinate 398,048 of JAYRBT010000056.1, read as the reverse complement.
AAACCGAGGACAGATAAATCATCTGCATGCAAAGTGCACAGCTGGCTCACATGCCAGAGACAAGAATCAGGGAGCCGGGGAGGTTTATTATACCTGAGATTATAGAGGTGCCTGACAAGTGCTCGCTGTCAGTGGGTGAGAAGTGAAGGACCCCTGTGTGAGTGAGCACCCCTGGGACTTGATTCCCTTGTGGAGCTCACAACTTGGCAGCATCAACGGACCTGTGGCCAGGGAGGAGCACAGAGGGCTTCTGGAGAATGAGGATAAGGACAGTGCCTGCACAGACCTTCACAGAGCTCCCAGCCTCCATGGGCTGTGCTGGTGATGCTGTTTGGTGACAGGGGTGACAGGGCTGTGATCCCTTTCTGTGAACACTGAACATGAAAACATTCTCATGAGTGAACATTGAACGCCTTTTCCTGGCTGTCCTAAACTTTCTCACCCTCGCCCTGCACCCCTCCCTGCCTCCCTTCCTTGTGCAGTAACTCCTGTGACAGAAGCAGAAGGCACCAGCCAGGGAGCAGAGCCAGCTCCAGCTGGGTGGAGGAGCTGGAAATAGCCTTTCGTGAGCCATTTTTAGCAGTTCATTTGGAGATGTGTTTTGCCAGCAAAAACTTCAGTGTGCTGTTTACCCCTGTTAGGGGAAGGCTGTTATTAGTGCAAAATGAGGCTCCTCAGCAGCTCCGAGGTGGTGATGCAGCAAGCACAGAGAGAGGCTTCAAAGTGCCATTATGAATTCATGCTCACATTCATTGCAATGGCACCCTCAATTTTGGCAAATTCAGCTGTTTTAGCACCTTGGTGCAAGCAAGGGGCTTGCCAGGGGCAGGGGGCTTGTGAGAAGGAGCACAACTGTCTCGGTGAGTGCAGGTCCAGACTTGGTCAGCAAAGCCAGAGTGAAATACTACAGTTCTGGGACCCTGGCAGTGATGGTGACTTTGGAATATTCACATCCCACAGTCTCCAGTTAGTGTGCATAGAGGTGGAGTCACTGTGACCCTGGGGTGGCCTCTGGAAGTGGATAATCACAGAATGTCTCAGATCATCCCTTCCAGCCTTTCAGCCTTCCTCAGCTCTCATCTCACAGACTGCACCATGGGCACAGTTTTCTTTTTTTTTTTTTTGGCAAGGAAAGGGATATTTGAAACACCAGTGCCTTTCAGCCCATTCTCTGGACGCTGCATGGAGATCCCCACTCCATAGGTGGGGCATCCCTGGCACCATGGGTGGGTCCTGGTCCTGTGCTGGCCCAAATCCCTTGACAAAGGAACTAGTGCAGGGCACAGCAGGAAGGTTGCACGTGTGTGCTGGCACATGTGTGATGAGAACATGAAATGTAGGAGGAGCTGTGGCATCCAGATACACGAAGGAGCACAAACATACTGTATAAATACAAATACAGCAAGGACAGGCACACACTCCCATGTGTATGTACACCACAAACCTTTCTCTAGACCTATGGCTGAGAATTATAACTCAAAATAGAGTGTGGTTTTTTTTAATTTTTGAAGTGTTTCCAAAGTCGTGGTGCCCAACAGGAGCAGGGTGGGTGATCTTACACCAGAGCTGTCACAGGGGAGGGGCAGGACATCCCTGCCAGGAGCAAAGTGATGGAGGAAGGAGGGAGGAGGAGGAGGGATTGGGAAGTATCCTGCATTCCCTGAGGGGTTCAACCTGCAGCCCCGTGGACAAAGGGCTTTGGGAACATGCATGAGCCACATCGGGGTGGGAGGGGCGGTCCAGTGAGGGGAGGATTTGGTCAGAGTCCCCAGGAAGGCTCAGATCCGTGGTTGTGAAGAGATGGGCACACAGAGATGCTCTGAATGCAGTCCAGCCAGGTGGGGACAGCAAATCCTTCCGAAAGCACTGACTGACTGGAATATTTGCATTGTTTTTCTGGCCTTTTCTGATGTACTAAATGAAGTGTTCTGAGGCATAGCAGGAGAGAAGGCGTCTCCTCAGCGCTGCGGTGGCTGCTGGAGGAACCGAGTGCTCAGTTATTGAGATACATTATTTACAGGAGAGAGCGAGACGTGGGCTGGGTGATGTCAGTGCAGTGCTGGTTGACGTGGGCTCATTTCGCAGACATGCATTTTAACGAGGCCAGAGGCATGAGGAGGGGAGGTCACAATCATCAGAGGGGCTGCATCCTAGAGAGCAGGGCCCTTGGGAGTGGATTGCAGGTGGCAGAAGGCAGAAAAGTGCTGTTCACTGTGGCTAGTGGGGCAAGTGAGGTGCTTGTGAGATCAAGAGGTGCCATGGAGGGGGATCACCTCCCTGTCCTTGTGCCTCAGCCCTTGCAAAGATGTGATTTGGCCACTGGCTCTGTCAGTGTGAAGAAGAGGATGTTTATGGAGCCTGTGCTGGGTGCTGCATGCAGATGGGCTGGGGAAGGCCAGGCATAACCAACTATGCCAAGGGAAGGCAAAGAAATCCTTCCCTGTGACTGTGGTGAAGCCCTGGCACAGGCTGTTCAGAGGAGCTGTGGCTGCCCCATCCCTGGAAGTGTCCAAGGCCGGGTTGGATGGGGCTTGGAGCAACCTGGGATAGTGGAAGGTGTCCCTGCTCATGGCACAGAGCGTGGAAAGAGAGGAGTTTTAAGGTAAATTCAAAACCAAACCAATCTGTGATTCTGTGATTCCTGACCCAGGTCAAAGAATAAGGTGGACAGGATGGGTGAGGAGAGGCCGAAGAGGAAGGAATGAGGGCAGGGAATGAGGGCAGTGGACATCTATCACTTGATGGATGAAGGGGTGCAGGGCATGCAGAAGATAATCCTATATTTTCCATGTACAGCTGAAGGCCACTTGCTGTGTGGTGTGGAAGGGAAACAAACCATCATTAGGGCCACTTGAGCATGAAGCCACCCCTCAGGATCAGAGTGTCACCTCCAGGGAGATGTGGCTGATGCTGATCAGGGTCTGGGCAGCTCTGGCTTGGCTCAAGTGTCGTCTTGAGGCACCTGGAGCTGCAAGTACTTGTTCATGTAGAGGTGCTTTGCTGTGGTGGAACTCCTCCTCTGACACCAAGGAGGTTCTGCATCCCTTCTCCATGTGCAGGTGTCCCTTAGACCTCCATTTCTTGCTGCCCAAGCTCTGCAGGGCTCCAGGTCTTGCTGCACAGAGAGACAGCAGAACTCTGCTGCTGCAAAAGAGCCGGCTTTCATGGCGAGCTAATTCCAGAGTCACTAATTTAATGATGATTAATGACAGGTACACCACCCTTTCCTTCCTCTTTCTATCGATTGGGGAAAAAAAACAACCTGGAGCAGAGCCGGAGATTAATTAATTTTCTCAAGTGGAGGGGAAAGTAATCAGACTGAAATCAGATCGAGTTTAGGACTTGCGGGTGCGCAGGAGGATGTGTCAAGTGACGTGGAAAGGAGAGATGCCCCAGCCTCTGTTGGGTCGGCACGGACGCAGCTGCTGGGCGGATTCCCCTGGAAAGGGCTGGGAAAAAAGGATGTAAGGGACAGGTATCCAGGCTGGACCTGCCCACCTGGGGCACTCAGCCAGGCCCCACACTGGACCCGAGAGGGGATGTCATGAATTCACTGCAAAGCCTGGCATCAGCTTGGCCAGGGTGCTCAGGGCTTCTTGCCTCCAGCCCGTCTCTGACTCCGGAGTTGTGTTTCTCTTTGTTATAATTCTGCATCACAGCAGGACATTTTCATCTCCCAGGGAGTGTTCAAGGCCAGGTTGGACAGGATTTAAAGCAACCTGGTCTAGTGGAAGGTGTCGCTGCCCAGGTGTGTTTTAAGGTCTCTTCCAACCCAAATCATTCTGGGATTCTGTGATTCTGTGAGCATCAGAACTAGTTAAGCTGCCACAAAAAGCCTCATTTTGAAAATCTCTGCGACTGTACATTGTTTAATTTTTTGCTTTTCATGTTTGCTTCACCTGGGAAACCCAGGGTAAGGCTAATCAAGGCAGGGGGGTTAATATGCCAGTTAAAATGGGTTAAAACCACGTATCCTTCAAGAACTTCTATTTCACCTTGAGAAAATATCTCCTTCCTTCTTTCCCTCTGAATCAGTTCATTAGCAGGGCATGGCTGTGTCTCTCAGCTCTCTAAGGCTCGGAGCTCCAGCAATCTCCCCAAGTATTTAAGCATGACTAATTTGCTTGTGCCTACCACACAAGGGATTTCAAACCTGTACCCTATTCAAGCACTGGTCAGACTCACAACTGCTTCATTTCTAACGGCGTGAACACTAAGCCATCAGACAGGAGATATTCCAGAGTGCCTTTCCCTTTGCAGTCCAGTTCAGTGTCACCTCACATTAAAAATGGGACCATTATTCCTAAACCTGTGACCCCAGTGAAGCAGTCAGTGATGCCGCGTCAAAATCTTTTGACGTGATGCTTCAAGGAAGAGTCCTAAAGAAAATGAACCATCTTAAACAAATGCAATTAATCAGTCATTTTTCAGCCTGAAGAGAGCCTGCCAAATGGCCCTACTCCAGGATGGGAGCCTTGACAGGTTCATAAAGGGTGAGAGGAATTTTTCTGGTGAAATCTCCGGTTTGGTCAAGGCTGTGTGGGTCAGGTCAGTTTGGACTGAGTCAGCAACGCACCCTTCAGTGAAGAGGGCTGTCCTCAGGTGGGCTACACTGACCTGGCATGCCAAGGAAAGTCATTATCCTCCCTACTCAACACTCAAGGAGCCACAACAAAGACTGTTTTGGTCCCTCTGCTAGGTGCAGATCCAGTGGAGGCCACCAAGATGATCAGGAGCTGGAACATGGGGCCGAAAGAGACCAAAAGGACATCTGTTCAGCCTTAGGAAGGGAGAGATGGTTGAGGTCTTTCTCTGCCTTATGTGGAGGCTTTAAAGGAGGTAGAGCCAGAGGTGCAGAAGGAAAGAGGAGGAGGACACAAAGAGCATGATGGGACAAAATCAAACACTTCTTCCCTGTGGGAGTGCTGTAAGTCTAGAAGGGGGATGTGTCCCTGAGGCTGCTTGAAACCAACCTTCAGGAGCTCATCTCAACCCAGCCATGACTAGTGCAGCTCTCTGAGGTGGCCAGGCTCTTCCCAGCTGGCTCTGCCCGCACAGCAAGGAGCTCTGTGGCTGCAGGCAGGGTTGCCTTCCTCAGAGCCTCAGGGCAGGAATAGCAATGGCTTGTCACAGCTCCTGCCTGCCCGTGCCCCGTGGGGGTAGGGATGAGCAGCAGCTTCCAGAATCCCGGTGGGAGAAAACCCTGCCCCTCCAAGCAGCCCAGACATTTGTCCTTCCTGCGCTTGGCTCCCTGGGACTCGGCATGGGAGCCTTGGCCCTGCTCAGGAGGGGGGTGAATTTATGATTTATTGTTAACTGCAGGAGTGGGGAGTGCTCTGCACGACCCGCAGGATGCAGGGAGGCATAGGAGGCACGGCGCCTCTCCCCGTGCTCCTGCAGCAGGGCTGCTTTTTTGATAAAAGTTTAATAAATCGAAAGACACAGATTCCATTCCATTGGTAATTAACTTCTGCTGCTGTGTTTCCTCCTAATTGTCTCTATTACTCCAGATAAAACTTAGATCAATAGAAAACCAAAGTCTAGAAGCTGGGAAAGTTGCAATTAATTAATTATCTCTCTCTTGCATTTATCTTCCGTCTGCTGGTAATCAAACGAGACTGACTGGTCCTCACGCAGATCCTGGGCCCTTCATGGCTGCTGACGTCCCGTGGGGAGTTTGCACTGGGCTAAGCAGTGTGTCTTAGAAAGAAGAAGGCAAAGGGCAAGGGCAGCTCTTACTGTGCCACTGCAACCCACCCTGTGCCTCTCCAAGACGGATTCCACGAGGGACCACTTATCCCAGCTTGTGGTTCCCTCAGGCTCTGCAGTTTGTGCTGGGACATGAATGCTAGGAAACACCTGGAAGGTAACAGTGACTCCTGACACATCTTCTGTCAAGTCACCATCCCTGGAAGTCTTCAAGACTTGGATGTGGCCCTTGGGGATGTGGTTTAGTGGTGACAATACTGAGTTAATGGTTGGACTCAGTGATTTTAGAGGGCTTTTCCAACCTTAAAGATTCTCTGATTCTGAAGGATTTTATAGTCATTGTCCCTGTTGTAAGCAAGGACAGCAGAAAGTCTGATCTGCAGCTTGTGCTGACACGGTCCCCAGAGCTCTCCCATTTCCCTGGAGGCTCTCACAGGAGGAGGACATGGGGACAGTTGCTATTAAGGGTGGGCACTTGGTAAGGATGTGTTTCAATTTATGCCAGTGTTCAGAGAAAATAATGCCTTCCTCGGGAAGAGGTGGACATGGCAAACTCACAGAAGAGCCAGGCCATGGCCACCATCCATCCATCAGTCACAAACAGCTGGTGGGGCAGAGTCCTTCTGCCCCACTGCCAGGAGCTCCTTGAAAGCTGGAGGGTTTCTTCCCATCCCGTACTGGTTGGTGCTGTCACATTTGCAGTGTCCCTTCCCATGGCAGGAGGGTGGAACGAGATGGCCTTTAAGATCCCTTCCAACCCAAACCTGTCTGAGATTCTCTCATCCTTTTTCTCCATCTTTGAACTGCCCGTGGCTCAGGATGGACAGGGAATTCCTGGTGGAGGGTTGGTGTAAGTTTCCCAGTGCCCTGACATCCCATCTATATTCTCCTTGCCGAACTGTTCTCTGTGCTTTCCATATCGTTTGCTTGGATGTGGGTGTTGCTAAATTGAGAATTTAAAAAGAAGGCCTCAGGTGTGTTGTGCTGAATTTCAACACAGCCTTCACCTTCCACCACGTGCCAAGGACCTGCCTCAGCCCACTCTCAGCCCTCCTCCACAAGAGGAGCCTTTGCAGGAGGTGCCTGGCACAGAGTGGGTCAGCTCCACTGTGAGCTGTGGGACCTTTCCAAGCACAGCAGTTCCACGCCTGGACCATTCCCAGGGGTGAGGAGAAATGTTCAGGAGTTCCTTGACTTCAATCAGTCTCCACGGGGGCAATCTGTGATCTTGTCCTGTGCTTGGTGCAGACCCCTTTAGTCAAAGTGGGTCTTTGGGTCACCCTGATCTCTCAATTTTCCTTTGGCAATATTTTCCCAGCGTTATCAAAGGGATCTTTTCTGGTCTCGTGTGCTTATTTTGCTGTGTAATGAAGATGTGGAGCTGGCTGGAGTTTCAGCGTGCCCAGCCAAGCCCTGAAATTTTCCAGCTTCTTCTATGGCAGCTTCTTCTCTAGTCCTTAAACACCTTCAGCATTTTGGATTGCATAAACGATCCCCAAGGACAATGGCTGCAGCTCCAACCTATGCCATCTGTGGATGTGATTTCTCCCATTTTCACCTCCTAAGCCCAGCTCTGAGCAGTCAGAGTAATCAAAGAATCCCAGACTAGTTTGTGTTGGATGGGACCTTAAAGCTCATCTCATTTCACCCCCTGCCACGGGCAGGGACACCTTCCACACCACTGATCATGGATGTTTGGTCCAAAAGCACATTCACTGCTTGTGGACTGGTAAGATATTAAGGCAAAGACAGGATATTTTTTCAATGCCTGACAGGTGTCAAGGGAGAGGACTGACAGCAGGCAATTCCTCGGGGGAAAATTCCAGCTAATACTGGGAGAAAGTGGACAAAACCTGTAGTACAGAGGGGAAATAACAGCATCTATGGCTGGGGGAGTTTCATCCTGACCCCTGTTACGGTAACAGATGTGTCAGGCCTGACTGACCTTAACCTGGACATTAGTCCAGCTGTTTCACTGCTCCAGCAGGGAAGAGAACCAAGAGAATGAGCAAAGGAGAAATTCTAAAGGAGAAAAATGGTTTCTGGCCCTGCAGGTGGCCAGCAGGATCTGACAAAGGGATGCTGGCAGGCAGTGATGGACCATCTCTTTCAGCCTCTCCGGGGGATGCTGTTATTCTTTCTGTGATGCAGACCTGCATTTCCAGCACCAGGTTGACTCCTTCCTTGACCCTTTGCTACGGAATTAATGCCAAACCTCTTTGTCCCCTTCTCCCTGCTTGGGAACCCGTTCCCCTTTGTGTGTTTGTGAGTCTCTTAATTTTCCGTGTCACGGTGGTCACAGGCAGTTTATGCAGATTTTATGTGCTAACAGAATTGGCCGTGAAATCGGATAATCCCCTTCCATATTTAAGAGATCGTGATCTCCTTTCCCGACCCTGGTTGCGTCAGGCCAAGGTCCCTGTGCTCCTCCACTCCCCAAATCCTCCCAGCACTGCTGCCAGAGCTGGAGATAATGATGTAAGTAAGATCTTAACACCGCCTTGTACGTCCCTGTCTCTGCTGCAAACGCTCTGTCTGGTGCATTGTGTGCCCGCATTAGCCACAGACTATTGGGAATCAAATTAGATTAGAGGAAAAAAGAGATATCTACTACCCTTGATCTCTGAGGTTTGAGACCAATTGTTTGTGACTAAGATCTTCACTAAGCCTGATTTGAGAGGCACAAATAATTTGCCTGGAGTGAAACAAATTAATGGAAAAGCCTCTCAAATGAGGTAAATCCATTTTGGGGTCTTGGTCAAGCTTGTTAGTCCATAACTGCCTCTTCTATCTTCCAGTATGATAAACCACACTTTTGCAGCAGCACCAAGCTACTTTATAAAACCTGGAGATGTAAGCAGTGCTTAAAAATCTGTTAAACTTCTGCATTGCTGTATGTTAAGGTGGAGAAATGCTCTTTTAAACGCTGAACATCAGCACTGTTAAGTTTTAAATGTCTGCTATGGTTACATTGCAAGGTGAACCAGTTTCTCAGAAATTTAAAAAAAAAAAGTACTGTCCAAATGGAGAAAAGAAAAATGTGTCCCTACCCAGGCAAATTAAGTGTCAAATCGTAATATATCTGATTAAAATTTTTTTGGAGTACCTATTAGCATCTTAAAAGCTGAGAATGCAACTTCTCCCACCCTTTGGGGGGTCCTGTGGTCAGGAGGCTGTCACCACTCTGAGTTTACAGTGTATTAAAGAGGAAAGGAGCAGCACATGGCTGCAGAGAAAACCCAAATTAAACCTTTGCCTGACGTTCTGAACACCTCTTGTCAAGGAGATTCCCAGGTGATAAACATGAGAAGTTTCCTCAAAAATTTGAGAGAAGACCAAAACATGCCTGAAGAGTCCCAAAGATCCAGGACTATTTGTGACTCAGAAAAGACTTCCAGAAGAAACAGATCAGCTGCAAACTCCAATGTGCAACCTCAAATCGGTGTGGAGGAGGGCAGATGTGACACTGAACCATACAAAAAACTGGACAGCAAATGGCCAGTGGGTCTCAATGTCACACCAAGCAATTGGGACAACTTCAGTTATGGACAGACTTAATAGGCACCTCAATAAACAAAATTTATCAAGAAGTTGCCCTGAGATTTTCTGTAGAGGCGAGTCAGTTCCATCAGACCCTGGAGAGATCCTTGAAGAGGTGAAAAAGAAAAGGAGAAGGACTATATCACCAGCACCAGTTCCTTTGAACTCAAAAGGCTGTTCCAAGGTACCTCAGAAAAGGCTCCTGTGCTAAGGTGTAGGGGTTCAGCCCTGTGGGCTGTTAACCAGCTCAAAAAAGAGAAAAACAAAGCTGGGAAGAGATGGCCACTTGCATGATGGACGAGCTCATCATCAGAGGCCCAGGAACTCTGGCAGAGTCCAAGGCTTGCTAGCATGTTTGTAACAGCCAAAGGAGATGGTGAAAGCTGAGGCAGCAATGCAGCTATATTCAGAATGTTCAGATCTCAAAGGGAACAAAAAAAAAAAGTCAAAATGATGACCTGCAGGGAGATAAAATGGCCCTGAGTCCATGCCCTTGACACAAAGTCACTGAGATGGAAAAGAAATACAAGCTGTACATGATAACAGGCTCCAAATTAGCAACATACAGAAAGGATCTTGCAGCCACGTGGAGCTCCCTCATAGTACCTTGAAATTATGTCCAGCAGCAAAGGGAAAGGCAAATTGATTCAGTAAAATACCGAGATCAGTGCAGAAATTTTGATACAGCTCCCCTGAGTTGAACAGCACACGCAGTTCTGGCCTTGGTAACCAAAAACTGAGTTCTTACAACTAGAAACAGGGCCACAAGAGAGAGGTGGAATGGTGGGAGAGGCAGACCAGGAATACAGAGAGGTGGAATGGCTGGGGAGATGGGCTTAGGGAAAGAGATGCTTTGGAGATCTGCTGCATGTGGGGTAACCAAGGGCTGGCAGCTGGAAACAGGAAGGGATATGTTTCTGGAGGACAGCTCTGCCAGAGGTGGTGGGCTGGCCCTGGGGATCCTTGTCCTGCAGGATTGATGTGATGCTTTGTGTACCTGCAGCGTGTGCCGCCAGTCCACATGCCAGGCAGAGCCCTGTTGGCTCTGTGCTGGTCCTGGGCTCGACCTGCACCACTGCTGAATGTGAGACATCTTGGGCCAGCACCTCCTTGGTGCCCCACCATGAGCTGGAAAGGGACTGGAAAAATACACAACACGGACTGGTAGCAATCCAGCCAAATCCATCCCCTGAGTTTGCTAGAAAATTGATTCCCTGAATTGCTCCTTTGCTGCAGGTAATAAAAATTAGAGAAGGGATTGTAAACCGCTAACAGGAGAGAAGGTCTGATTTTCTCTTGCACGGGGTTTGATGAAGCTTGCCGAGCTCACACAACCCCTCTCTGGGTAACACTGGGGTGCACTGGCACCATGCCAGGCTGGCAAATGCTGCTGGCACAGGACAACCTCTCACAGGTTGGGAATAGATCCCTCAAGAACCTTCTTCAGGGACACTGATCTCTCCTGGGGCTTGGGCCCACCCCACTGGGACAAAAAGCAGGAAGACACACCCTGTCACTGCTGTGCCCACAGACCCTGAGCTGCCCAGGACAAGGTGCCAGTGAGGCACAGGAGGTGTTCCCAAGTTTAGGCATCTCCAGTGGTCTGTACAAACCTGCCTTCATCTCTGGCTCTGTGCACCCAGGCGAGCGGCAGACATGGTTGCGAGTGCCATTTTAATTCCTGATTTGAAATCCTGTATCTTTAGTGCTCCTTGTTTCCATCCATTCTGTCAGCTGAACCCCATCCCCACCCAGCGTCTCTGCTCTCCTAAATAGGTGATGCTGCTGTCTGGCTTTTCCTGGATTGCTTTCCCTGGATTGCTTTATCCCACACCTCAATCTCATCCTTGCAGACTTTACCCAGGTACTTCACCTTCTCTGGTGTGCAGAAATTCACTGTCAGAACCATTTTCAAGCCTGTTGTACCTGTGTCCTCCTTTGCTGCTCCTCTGATTCTTCCTGCCTTTGCACTAACCTCCTCCTGCCCATCTGCTGCCAGGCTCTGAGTTCCTCCTTGTTCTCTGTTCCCCCAATCCCAATGGACATTCCCCTCCTTTTGCCTCACACCTGAATCACCAACCCCTAATTACTCCCACTGTGCTCCCCTCCACTGATCTTGCTTTACAGAGCCCTACCCATGTCTTCTTCTCTTTCTTCCTAACGCTTTCTCCTTCTCTTCTCGTACTCTTCCTCCCCACTCCCCCTGAAAAAAATATTCCCTACAGATCCTGGAGGTTCTGAAGGCTTTGCTTGGCCTTGCCTCACCCATCCTCCCTATCTCTTTGGGACCAACTCCCTCCTGGCTGCACCGTAGGTAAAAGGGCTGTGGCTCATTAAAGCTGAAGAATTACAGCCCTGTCAAGAAATACCACGTAAAGATCGGGCCAGAATCCTGGCAGCTGCTCCGCTGGCAAAGGCACAGTGGATGCTGGAAGCAGCAAAGCCCTTTGTTTTGCTTCAGTGCCAAAAACTGATTCCAGTTTAGAGGCTTTTTGTGCTCCCCACCGCCCAACCAGTGTGTCCCACAGTGCTCGTGACACCGCTGGGGGCGGGTCCTGTGGGGCAATGTGGTCACTGACCTGCGGGGGGATGCCACAGCATCCCGTGAGGACCCGAGGCCGTGGGCTCAGTGCCAGCTTACAAAGAAGCAATTCATTTTCACAGCTGAAAACCCTTCACATTTTCATCTCATTTTGCAAAAAAAAAATAAAAATTGCTGATAAAGCCACAAATTCCACAAGGAAAAGGGTTACCTTGACAGTCAGCCTTGTTTGCTCTCCTCCCAAGCAACCCCCTCCCCCCCTACACCTCCATCTCTGACAGGCATCTCCCCTGGCACAGCATTTCCAACCCAGAGGTTACTGAGGACACGCCTGTGGGAAGAGGTGCCTGGTCCCATCATGCCCTGACAGCATGGTGACATTTCCCCTCCGTGCTGGAGACCTGCAGCTCACCCAGCCGAGCCCTCTTGTGCTGCAGGGAAGATGAAACCTCTGCAGCAAAACCAGGGCTGTTTGTTCACAAAACCCCTGTTTTGCACAGGAGCTGAGCGGGGAGGGGGTGGGGATGGGAGTACTTGAAAAGCAAATGAACTTATGTTTTATGCTTTTTAAGATGTCTAACAGAGTACAAAAGTTCATCTTTAATAGGGGGGCAACACAGAGTGCTTAGAGCTGCGGTTTGACACAGATACAGAGCTCAAATGCCTTTGAAGTATCTTCTGATTCCTCATTCTGCCTGAAGTAACTTTAGATTTATGCAGCAGATGGGAAATAGTCCCTCGTTACGTGGCTCTCTACTTCAGCGCTGACTCCGAGATAAGGCAGTCTCGCTGCATCTGCACTCCTCAGAAGAGCTCTTAGTGCTTTAGTCTTCAGGGGCCGGAGTCTGTAGTTTGCATATTTTTTTCTGTTTTTCTCTAAAATTAGTCTTGATAAGTCCAGCATGTTGTGAGCTTCTTCAAAGGAGAATTAGGAGGAGAAAAAGTTTGTCTGTGGAGTAGAGGTGATTCATTTCAGCGCGTTTGAAAACAGCTTTGTGTGTTTTGGGGGAAGAGCTTTACCGAGGAGTGCCGGGGAACGGCCCCGCCGTGACCCCGGCCCCGCACACGCCGGCTTTGAAGGAGTCACTAAAAAGGCTTTCTCTGTGACTCTCCCCGCTGCAAAACACACCCTCGGCCTCACCGAGGTCCCTGCGAGGGGGGACGCTCCCCGAGGGGGCTGCAGGGAGAGGGCAGAGTGTTCTGCACGTGCTGGGGATGGGGCTGAGGCTGGGGGCGGAGATGGAGATGGGAACGGGGATGGGGATGGAAATGGGGATGGAGATGGGAACGGGGTTGGGGATGGAAATGGGGATGGAGATGGGAATGGGGATGGAGAGGCGATAGGGATGAATCAGGCAGCAGAGGAGATGGTTCTTTCAGCTCCGAGGAGCCATGTGCCCAGCTGGCAGAGGCAAAGTCAGCAGGCAGGGGCTGCTCACCAGTGCCAAATTCCAACTCGCTTCTCTCCAAGGGCAGGTGGAGACACAAAGACGTGCATCATTTTTTGGCCTTTGTTTCTCCACTGGACCTGACCCCAGCCTTCCTCCAAGGCCTTCAACCCTCCCAGCCTCACGTCTCTTCCTTGGAAGCTGAGGCAAAGACCCCCACTCTCTGTTGCACCTTGCACGTGCTGCCTCCCCTGTTTGAACCTGGTCCCGTCACTACAGTCTGGAGAAAAGGAGGCTCAAGGGGGCCTTCTTGCTCTCTTCAGCTCCTTTATAGGAGGGTGGAGTCAGGTGGAGGTCAGACTCTGCTCCCAGGGAACAGGACAAGAGGACAAGGTCCCAAGTTGCACCAGGGGAGATTTAGGTTGGATATTATGGATTTTTTTTCACAGGGTTGTAGAGCGTTGGCACAGGGTGCCCAGGGCAGTAGTGGTGCCCCCATCCCTGGAACTGTTCAAAAAACTGTGTGTATGGGACTTGAGTTTTAATGGTGAACATGTTCGTGGTTCTGGGTTGACAGTTGGACTTGATGATCTTAAAGGTCTTTTTCAACCTTAAGAACTCTATGATCCTATGATTTTCATGCACTGAAGCACTTCTTGGTTCATTCAGCACGGTCAGGACAAGGCTGAGCAGTCCTAAGGACTGGTCTGTCTCCTGGCAACTGGTCCCAGCAAAGCCCAAGCCAGTCTGACTCAGGGTACCTCCCTCCACCTCCCCCACAGGGTGATCAGTGCACCCAGAAATGGTTTAGGACACTCAAGTGCTCTCCTAGCGCTTGGCTTGGGTTGTGCCTGGAGGGTGCTGGATGGGGGCAGAGCGATGATGCCATCCCAATTGTCACCAGGAAACCTCGTACATTATATCACAAATTAACTGAAGTAATCGAGGTTGTGCAAACACCATTTATCCTGGCAGGACTCGCAGCTGTGACGGAATTGGCTTTGTTTCCAGCTTTGAAGTTTTCCCCACTGACCAGATGCTGAGGGTTTACCCTCCTGCAGAAAGGCATCCTTTCACAGACAGCTTGGTATTTCTCCTTCTTGCAAGATTCCCTGGAATACACTGTGCTGTAGCGTTGCCCTCCTCACATTCTGCCCAGAAACTTTTGAAGTCTCCCAGCCCCTTGCCCCCGCAGGGATCCATCCAGGAATGTAATCCCTGCTCCCTGAGATGGTGCTGAAGGAGCCACTCAGCCTGAGAAGCCAAAGGTCTCTCACAGCCTCCTGAGGTCCCAAGGCTCAGCCACTACTGCGGGAGGAAAGTGATGCTGTTTAGGAAGAGACTGTCTGACACAGCTCACCCTTCTTCTGGGCTGCCCTGCAAGAAGTCCAGGATGTCTGTCTGTCTGTCTATCTCTATCTATCTATCTATCTATCTATCTATCTATCTATCTATCTATCTATCTATCTATCTATCTATCTATCT
>JAYRBT010000056.1:342929-381431 GCA_036023395.1 Myiotriccus ornatus | reverse complement strand
CTATCTATCTATCTATCTATCTATCTATCTATCTATCTATCTATCTATCTATCTATCTATCTATCTATCCATCCATCTATGCCATATCTATATATATGGCACAACATGGGCAGCCACAGCTTTTCTGGGCAACCTGTACCAAGGCCTGCCCACCCTCACAGGGAACAACTTCTTCCTAATATCTAGTCCTAATATCCTGATATCTGTCCTAATATCTAACATCCTAATTCCTAATATCTGGGATGGGCCCTTTGCATATTCATTGCTGTCCTGTTCCACCCAGACCTTTCCTGCTTCCTGCTCTTGACTCTCACACTGGAATCCTGCTCAGCCCAGGTATCCCACTGGCATTCCTGAAAAGGCTTGTGTGACTGGGGAGAGGATGGGGATGGCTCACATAATTGGAACAATTCCTCTCTCAATCCATCTCCTGCAACGTTTATGCCTCTCTCTTTGTCTCGGATGTTCAGTGCAGGTTGATCGACACTGTATTTATGATTTGTTTGTACAATAATTGCTGCTTAAGATAAATGATTCATGAAGTCGTACCATAGTCTTGGATATGGTGTAAACAGAGAGAGCAGCTGGAGGACAGCAGTGGGATGCTAATGAGGGACCACCACGGGGAAGTAAATATGAAAAGACTGGGGAGGAGTGGGATAAATCCAGCCCGTCATGCTGGAGAGCATCCTGCTCCCAGTGCTCACCTGCAGCACAGGGCAGAGCCCAGGCTGCCTAGCCAAGCAGGACACCAATCCTGAAACGAGGAAGGGGTCTGCAGGAGGCACTGTACACCGTGAGGGCAGGAAGGATCTGAGCACTAGAGCCAGGAGACAAGAGCTGGGAGAGGCTGAGGCAAAGGCATTTGGTTGTGGGGTGCTCTGCCCTGTGCCCAGCTGAACGTGCAGGATTCTGAGAACATCCAGGGAACAAGTGACAGGACAAGAGGAAATGGCTCAAGTTGCACCAGGGGAGGTTTAGTTTGGACTCAAGGGATATTTCTTCCTGGAAAGCTGGTCAGGCACTGGCACAGCTGCCCAGGGCAGTGGTGAAGTCACTGTCCTGCAAGTGTTCAAAAAACCTGTGGATGTGGCACTTGGGGACAGGGGTTAGTGGTGAACCTGGCATTAGCAGTTGGACTCGATGATCTTAGAGGGCTTTTCCATCACTAACAATTCCATGATTCTAAGAAGACAACTGCAGGCTGCATTCCCCTGTGCAAGCAGACAGAGTATTAACAGAGCACAGGAGGTGGCAGCAGCCCTCACCACTGCCAGCATCCCTGTGGGAAGGCCAGATATCCAAGTGCCAGGTTCTCCCAGCCCCCTCTAGCCTGGGGCAAAGGTGGGAGGTGAGAGGGAGCACACTGCTGGGGGTGCCTGATGCAGGCAGTCATGGGGACACTGTCACGTCCCTGTGCCTAGTGGAGGATTTCCTTTTGAATGACTGGAGCTGATGCTGAGCTAGGGGAGCATCCATTATCCCAAGGCAACACTGGCCTGCAAACCCAGGAATTAGCTGTGCTCCAGGGAAATGGAAAGCCCAGTCAGACACCAGGATTCAGCCTGAGGAAAAGGGACTAAGCATCATGCCTGGTGCTGGCTCTGCTGAACCCCAGGAGCCATGGGACAAATGAAGAAAATGACAGACTAGAGGGAAATTAATAGAGCAGAAAATTTGAAATGATGTGGAAATAATTCCCCCAGCTTAAGGAGAGCTCCTTGTATGCTTAATTCCAGAATGCAACTGTTTTCATGTTGCTAAATTACAGTATCAAAGAGAGGGGCCCTGCTTGGAGCCGATGGGACATGGGGACATTCCCATGCCTGTGGTGAGCTCTCCCTCCTGGAGCAAAGTAAGGGCTGTGGTGACCCAGGTTTGCCAGAGAGTGGAGGGCAAGGCCTGTGGTGGCTGTTTTGGAGAAGCCCATGTGCTGGTTTTGCCTTCGTGAAGTTTTGTCCTGTTGACTTTTCATCCCTAATTTGGGGCTGCCATAAGCAGCTGAGGGGGAGGGCAAGAGGATGGGGGGAGGGGGGAGCTCTGAGGGGTCTGCTGACTCCTTCCCACTGCTCCCAGACTCTGCTCCCCCTCTCTGTGGGAATTTCTGTGCACTCTGCTGTGCACAGCCAAGCTTGGGAGGTGGAGGAGCCAAGAGAGATTCCTGTGTGGTTCAGCCAAAAAGGGGACAGCTCCAGAGACCTGGTTCTGCCCCTGCAGCACTTCTAGGAGTGGAATGAAACTCTCCCTGGGCACATTCACAGTCTGGGTATATGAGGACACTTGGGCAGGTGCCACAGAGAGCAGAGACGGAAAGAGCCTTGTGAAAAAGCATGGATCCCTGAAAATGGTGCTCCCTGCACCCCAGCCCAGCCTGGGAGCCCCCTGATCAGGCTCGGTGGCAGCCCATGAACATGCAGTGCCAATGGGTGCCAGAGGAAGTGGGCATAGGGAAGATGCTTTCTCAGATGCTGGAAATCTGTTGGAAAGTCCCTAAGGAGCCTCAGGGAATGAGGAATCAGCTTCTTTCCTGACAAAAGAAGTTTTCAAGGTGTCCTTTAGGCTTCAGAGCGCAGAGTGAGATTGATCTGTGCTCAGCCCCCCAGAGAAAATCACCAGTCTGGATTTTCTCTTTCCTCACACATAAATGGACAGGAGCTGCCCACATGTCCCTGCCAGCAGAGCTGGGAGCAGGCAGCCCAGGAAGTGGGGAGAAAAGAGTCAGACGGGGCATCAGAGCCACATCCAGATCTGTCCCAAAGCAAGGGTTTGGTTCTCCCTCTCTCTGCAGCAAACACAGGTCTGGCTACAGGCTCCTGATGTGCAGGGTGTGAGGGGCGTGGACTGGGAGAGACAAAGCCCTGGGATGTGGGCAGAGGAGCAGGGCTGTCCCATCTGGACTGATGGCCCCA
Organism: Myiotriccus ornatus; assembly: GCA_036023395.1. Taxonomy (NCBI): domain Eukaryota; kingdom Metazoa; phylum Chordata; class Aves; order Passeriformes; family Tyrannidae; genus Myiotriccus; species Myiotriccus ornatus. The sequence continues at coordinate 378,522 of JAYRBT010000056.1, read as the reverse complement.
AACTTCCCTGGGAGCTGGGAAGAGGGAAAGCAGCTTTCGTTGCTAAAGCCATGCAGACCTGTCCTGTGCATGCTCCAGTGCAGCCTCCACTGTGCACACATGATCACACAGACCTGCATCCGTGATGGGACACTCCCAGTCAGGAAACTGGTGTGGCAGCTACTCTGTTGCCCTGTACTGGGCATTTGGGCAGCATACCTGCCCAGAAAACATCCATGTATCACAGGGACGCTGCAGAAAGCTCGAACTCACATGGGTGATGCTGGAAGAACCGACTGGCGTGGTCTCTGTCTTCCTACTGATGAGTTACAACACTCCAGGCACTCTTTCTAATCAAGTTGAGTGGAGATTTCAGTCTTCCTGGGAAATACCGGGGATCCCCAAGGCTGCATCCACAGCCCAGTTCATCCCTGCCTGCCCTAGTTTCCTCCTGCTCAGTGCTGCATATCCCCCCAGCACAGACAGCTTGGTGCAAGCCGCAGAAATTCCACTTATATTACATCAGATGGAGTCCGAAGCCTGAAGGCCGGGAGCACAGGAATATGCCCACCATCCTGTGCAGCCACAGCCTGCATGGGCCTTGCCAGACACCCCTAGACCACACCAGGGCACAGAGGGACCATCCTTCTGCACAGCCCCAGGGTAAATATCTCTGCTTTGTTAGCTTGGTCACGGGCAACCAAAGTCACCCCAGTCACCCCCTTGCATACACCAGCTGCTCACCCTTTGGTACAGGAATCTCAGCCACGTAGGATAGTGCTTCCTCTCTGGTTAGAACACTCCCAGTTCCAAACCCCTTGAACTTCCCACCTGGACTGGACCCTCTGGGGCATCTCCTGTGCTGGGATGGCCGCAGCTGCCCTTGCCTCACCAGTGTGTCTGCTGTCCTTCCCTTCCAGCACTTGTAGCATGGACTGATGGCCCACTAGCAGAGTCATCCTCAAGGGCCCCTGTCTCTCTTCCCTGGGGTTCTGAGCCCCAAACTGAGCTTCTCAGGGAGCCCTGGCTGAGTGTGGTGCATGGCCAACAGAACAGCAGATGAACTGCATGAACTGCACCACGAATGCATAGAGAAAAAACCCCACATGGTGAACCCTCTGTGCATGTAAATGAAGTGCAGGAGATGGAAAAACAGCCTGAGGTATAAGAACACCTGGAGGTGTTATCGCCACCAATGACAGACATAGAATCTTCTCACCCCTGAGGTTGGGTCTGGGGGAACAGGTAAGGGACAAGCAGGAGCTGCAGTTTCCAGAGCAGGACCTCTCTATCCAGCACAGGAAGGGTCTGGATTTGCACCGTGGTTCTTGGCCCAGAAGAATGCTAATCACTGCCAGCTGGAACTGCAAAAAAGGCAGACAGACCCTAAAGCCTGGCCACAAGATCCAAGAACGACAAATTCAAATTGAAAAACAATCTCTGAAGAATACTGGTGAGGTGGGTAATACCTCGTTATGGCTGAGGCAGTCATCTCCCATAGGTGACTCCAGATGCTGTAGGGGAAAGCCATCTGCACCCCCATGAAGTCTTCACCAGTGGCCCGGGGCAGCCGGGCAGTGAGGGGTGGAGGGGTAGAAGAAGCAGAGGCAGAGTGATGAACCTGCTCTGCCGCGGTTTCCTGAGGACCACAGACCCTCCCGCTGCCCGAGCAGTGCCCGGCAGCAGTGCCTGGCTGGGAGAAGGACAAGCCCTGGGAGCTGCAGGGAGAGCGTGTGTGTGTGTGTGTGTCAGAGAAACCCCCTGGCCGCTCGCTGTGTTGTGCCAGCAATAGCGTGTAAAGCGCTGCCTCTGCGAGAGGAATCGCGTGTCAAGTGCTCCCCAGGGCCGCGGGATCGCTGCCGCCGCCTCCAGCTCGGCCCTCCCCGCCCGGGAGCCAGAGGCAGAGCGGCGGAAAGGGTCTGGAAGAGGCAGCCCAGCAGGCAGCCCACCCACCCACCGGACAAGGAGGCAGCGAGGGCGGCAGTCCTGGGCACAGTCTCTGCCCCCACGAGCTGCTGATGTGCTCCCAAAAACAGCCCTCCAAGGCGGGGAGGCAGTGGAATTCGGGGGTAAGAAGTCGGTCAGTGTGTTTAGGCTGCCCATCTTGCCTCTCATCCTGTCATCACTCTGTTTATTCCAGCTGGCTGACTCATACCTGTCGTGTGTTGCAGGCCATTCCTGATCCAGCACGTTGCCTTCCCTCGGACCGTGGACAAGAGGTCAGGGAAAACCCTGTGCCCTCAGCTAAGGGGCACAGAGAGCTGCCAGGTGTTACCCACCCACACCACTGCCAAGTCTTGACACCCAAGCAGTCACAGCACGAAAAATCATTCCTGGAGCCAAATTGCACCATCTCTGAATGGCACCTCTTGGAGGTCAAGGATTGCAGCTGTAAGAACGGGCAGAGCTTTTCCCAGAGCAAAACAACACTTGAGAGGATACTCTGCAGTGAAAGAGCAAAAGTCCACAGTCCTGAGGGTTCAGGATGCTGGAGCTGTCACGAAACAAGGCTCAGCCAAGGATTTTTGTTGGTAGGGCTTGCTGGAGACCCACAGTCCAGCCCCCAGCTGCAAGCATGTCCACTTCAAAGTCAGATTAGGTTGCCCTTGGCCAACTGAGAGCTGAAAATCGTCATCAGTGAAGATTTTTTGGCCCCCACCAGCACTGCCTTCGAAATTTTACGCAGGCACACGATTAAAAGCACAGGTGCAATCCAGGGGATCAATAGGCAGAGGGAAAGTTTTCAGCTGCAAAATTACCCACCCCTCTCCAGACACCTGAGCATTTAAATTTGTGCAAACTTCTGGTGCCTCTAACACCTCCTGCAGCTGGTTGTTTGGGAAAGAGACAACCAAGATCTTGGTGAGTGTGGGTCACGTTCTCACATGTGTGCATGGAGCCAGGGGGGAATGGCTCCTGCCATTCCTAGGATTTCCTGCACAAGGAAAGCTGAGGAGAGTTGGAATGCACAGAGTCTCAAAGCTGATCGCACATATCAGGTTCAAGGTTACCCTAGGAAAGCAGAGGGACAAAGAGAGACACAGAGGAACTGCTGTGACCCCTTCTCCCGCCCCAGAGAAGAGCTCTGGGAAGCCTGCGAGCTCTCACGTCCTAGATAACTGAAAATTTGAACGTCCTTGCTAGGTACAATTGGCTGCCTGAAATAGCCCAGTGAAATTCTCCGGAGCCAGGCCTGGTCATTAGGAAAATAATCAGGATCTTGCTGAAGAGAATTTATCAGCCTGATTGGGAGCCAACCCTGCATCCTTGGAGCAGGCACAGGAGCTCTGTCCCTGGGTGCGGGAGGTACCTGGTCGCACACCCTGAACCACACCCTTCAGATCGGGCAGAGTCCAATCACTCTTCCCCGAGCAGTGCTGCTCCACCTCCAACCGTGCCCAGTCCCAGCACACGGGGAAAACCGCCCTGCATTCGGCGTGGGAATGACCCATGGGAATGCCAGCTCGCTCTAGAGGGGTAGGGAGAAGCAGGAGACAGCGGTGGCGGGGACAGGGACAGGAGGGAAGGGGAGGACGGGCGGCTGCGGGCAGGGGCAGGCAGCGGGTGGTTAATCAGCCGTCTGCTTCCGTGACTGAGCCCGGCATCCAGCGGCAAAGAGCTCCGGAGAGGGGAAAGCCTCTCGCTCATGAAAGAAACATCAGGGCTAATCGAATCCGGGTCCAGCCCAGGCAGCACGCGACAGGCCACGGCGCCTCATCCATATTTCATGCCCTGCCCCACTTCAGCAACATAAAGGACGGTGCAAAAAGTGGGGGAGCCCTGCCCGGTGTGGGCAGGACCCCCAGGACCGGGCTGAGCCACACACGGGCTGGGTCCAGGCTGTGGGACCTGCCGGGGAGTCAGTGTTGTCCCAGGTAAGCTCAAGTCAGCGTTCAGTGGTTTCAAGTTCTGGCCTCTGAAGGTCAGCAGAGCAAGTGGGTTCCATGGGACTCCACGGCTGCTGGAGGCTTCTCCTGGCCCCTGGATTTGGGCAGTTTCTTCTCAGTGATGTTAGTCGTGGTTGAGCGCCCAGGGAAGTCCAAGTTGGTCCTGGCTGGGAAGATAAGACGTGGCAGACAGTGGCTAGGGTCTGTTTGCCCCCAAAAGCACCTCTTTAGGGGCTTTACCCTTGTCTGCAAGAGACTCCAAGGACCCTGCTGCTGTGAGGTGAGGGTGTGAGGCACAGATCCCACCAGCAGGACTACTGCTGGTGTTGGAGAGGCAGATTGCAGGCAGGATCCTCAGCCCATGGCAGGAGCTGGACCAAGGTGCTGGAGCATATCCAGAGAAGGGCAACGGAGATAGGAAAGGGACTGGAGCAGAAGTCTGATGAGAAATGGCTGAGGGAGCTGGTGGGGCTCAGCCTGGAGAAAGAGGCTTAGGGGGATCTCACCACTCTTTGCATCTACCTGAAAGGAGACTGGAGCCAGGAGAGGTCAGTCTCTTCTCCCAGGGAGCTGTGCCAGGAGAGCTTTTGAATTGATTTTAGAGAAAATTTCTTCACAGAAGGGGTGGTCAAGCATTGGAACAGGCTGCCCAGGGCAGTGGTGGAGTCACTATCCCCAGAAGTGTTCAAAAACCTTGCAGATGTGGCACCTGGGGACACGGTTTAGTGGTGGCCCTGGAAGTGCTGGGTTAACGGTTGGACTTGATGATCTTAGAGGGCTTTTCCAGCCTGAATAATTCCGTGATTCTGAGGTGTGTGCTGCACAGCGAGGGATGTGAGCAGCTGTGGGGGGACTTGGCTGCAAACTCCCAGCAGGAACGGCAGAGGGAGGAGTGGAGAGAAGGGAAGGCTAATGGAGCCCATGATCAAGGCTGACAAGCAGAAAGAGAGAAAAACAGGATTAAAGGACAAGCAAGCTGGAAGTTACACAAACAGGCAGGCAGCCCTCCCCATTCCTCTTGGAGCTCTGACAAGCGGCACAGAGGGCCCAGACAGGAAAACCCCATTTTAGCTCCACTTGGCCCTTTCCTGGTGCTCATCCCCAACGTGCCCAGACCAATACACTAGCTGGTGGCAGCTGGTGAGACTGTCACTGTGGAGAGCCTGTTGACTTTCCCTTTCCTGTGCCAGGTTTCCGTCTCCAAGCACTTTCTGCTTTGGTCTTTCATCGAATCTTCAAGGTTGGAGAAGCCTTCTAAGACCATCAAGTCCAACCATTAACCCAGCACTCCACCACAAAACCATGTCCCCATGTGCCACATCCACATATCTTTTAAATCTCTCTAGGGATGGTGACTCCTCCACTGCCCTGGGCAGTGTGTGCCACTGCCTGACCACCCTTTCAGTGAAGAAATTGTTCCTAATATCCAAACTAAACTCCCCCCGTGCAACCTGAAGCAATTTCTTCTTCTCTCTTATTCCTCCATGTGGCTCAGGAATGCCATGGAGATTGCATGGAAAAGCAACCGGTTTTGGTGGAAATATCCCTGGTGCTGGCTCAGAGCAACCTATAGTTGTGTGCAGGACATTCTAGCCATCCCAGCACCCTTCCCTGCCTGCCTTGCTTCCACCCCTCCTCTGAGACATCCTCAGGAGCACATAAACCAGCTGCAGTCCAGAGATCCTGATGTGATGCAGCGGCAGCTGGTGGGTCCTGCCCTCCACAGAGCATGTCTTGAGCACAGGGCACGTGTCCTGAGCCTGTGGGCTGTGCTCTGGGAGCACTGGGCTGCCTGCTCGGCCAGGATGGTGGTGGAAGCTCCAGGGGCAGAGTGCAGGCACATGCCAGTGAAAAATCTGGGGACACCTGCACGGCACTGTTGTCTCCCTGGGACTGCAACCCCACTCTCAGCCAGGAGACATCTCCCAGCCTCCCAAAACTTCCCATTTAAAAATGGTGAGTCATTTCAGCATCACATAAAGAGGTCCAAACGCATTCCCAGGCAGCTTCCCCCAGCTCTGTGGTGCCAGGGGGTCACTAGCAGGGAAGTCACATTCTCCGCAGAGCAGATCAGTCTTACGCCAGGAAGATGTTGAGGCAGGATCTTCCACTATCCCAGGCTGCTCCAAACCCCATCCAATCTGACCTTGAACACTTGGGTGAAGCAGCTACAGCTTCTCTGTCAGGGCCTCCCCACCCTCACAGGGAAGGATTTATTCCTGATATCCAGAACAAACCTCCTCTGTTTCAACTGGAAGTAATTTCCCCTGTCCTATCACTCTCTGGCCATGTAAAAAGTCACTCTCCCTCATTTTTATAAATCCCCCCCCTTAAGTACTGGAAGGCCACAGTGATATTCCCACAGTTACGTGCTGTGAGGATAAAAGTTTTTGTCAGGCTGCACCAGAGCCCTGAGACAGGGCAGGACCAGCAGCCTGTGGATGCTCAGCAGGGGCAGAGCAGGCAAGGAGAGCTCTGTCCCGAGGGCAGGATGGAACCCTGGGCCAAAGGAGCCGTGTCAGGGTCTTGGCTGCTGGAACGAGGACGTGTAAACGCCGAGGAGGAGCTTTTGTCAGTGGTGGGAGCAGTCCTGGGAGAGGAAGAAAACTGAAGGCACAGCTTTGCAGCTGTCAGCACCAGCGCTGGAGGGCTCATCAAAGCTCAGGGAGCTCCCACAGCCCACCCCAAGCATTGCTCAGCCCAGCCACGTCCGTCTGTCCATCCTGTCCTCCCAGAGGTGGGCGTCTCTGACAGGCTCTCTACAGAGAGACAACAAAACCCAGCTCCCCCCAGCCCAGTGCCCCTCCTGAGTCGGCGGGATACGTGTGCAGGGAATTTCAAAGAGGCTGCAGCTCTGCTCTTCCCGGGAAGGAGCTCTGCCTGCCATCCTCTTGCAGACAATGCATCGTCCCTGTCCCCATCACAACTGGCCTCGGGCACTGCCCTGCTCAAAGGACATCGGCAGGGAGGTGAAATCTGTTGGAATCATAGAATCTGAGACTGGGAAAGATCCTGCTCTGGGCAGGGACACCTTTCACTATCCCAGGTTGCTCCAAGGCCCCCTGTCCAGCCTGGCTTGGATGCTTCCAGGGATCCAGGGTCAGCCACAGCTTCTCTGGGCAGCCTGGGCCAGGGGCTCCCCACACTCACAGGGAAGGATTTCTTCCTAATATTCCATCTAAAACTTTTAGTTTAAAGCCATTCCCTCCTTGTCCTATGAGCACCTGAGCACCACGAGATCCTTGGCCACCACGGATGCTTCACCACCCTGCTCAGTGCCCTCCGCAGGCTGGGAGGAAGGTGAAGGAGACACGGTGGGAGGCTTTCAGGGAGCAGCTGAACACACAGTGCCAGGAGAGCAGGGGACAAGGAAAGAGTATGGAGCAGGTGAGCTGCAAAACGTCTCGGGGTCGCTTTCCCCCAGGAAGATGCCTCTGGGCTCACTGCGAGCTGGAAGCGAAGGTCCCTCGGCCGTGCCTTCTCCTGGTCATGTGCAGACACAAGCTGAGGCTGCCACCGTCTTTTCTGCGGGGGCACTGCTGCCTCGCAAGCTCGCCGCCTGTCAGCTCTCTCCACAAACGCTGTAGGAACAGCAGCTCCTCGTGCTGGCTGCCCTCTGCCACGTTTGGCTGCTCCAGGAGATGCAGGACAGGTACAGATGAGGGGGAAGGATGCTGCCTATGGTTTCAGGACCAAGCCCTTGCTGGTAAAAAAGGTGGAAGGTGTGGAAATGTCTCGGAGAGCTATATGATAACATTTCTGAGTGCTCTATGTGCAGCATTTATAGACGAGTTCTGCTGCTTAGAGAGGTTTCGCTGCCTGGAAATGTCACAGAATCCACCAGGCCCGGTGAAAGGGACCTTCAGGTTCTCCTGTCCAGCATCATGTTCATGGTGGGGCTGTCACCTGTCACAGGTCAGGCTGTCCTGTAGCACCGTGTTCCCCATCCCACTCAGGGATGTGGTATGTCCTCGCTGAGCATGGCTGGGGTCCTGCCAGCCTCTCCTAATTACAGGCCCTTCTGCTGCCTCCCCCCTGCCCCCAGCATGAGCCCCTGGGGCTCTCTGAGCAGGTCATTCCAGGCAAACAACATGAACCGCACTGAGGAGACTCAGGCTGGATGTCCCCAAAGCCTGAGGGGGCTGTGCTGGGAACACAAGCCCTGTCTCTTCCTATTCCTCGAAGTCTCAGGGCATTGCTAAAGAAGTGAACTGAAATCAAAGTGCCTGGAAAAGCAAGGATTCAGGGAGGAAGGTCACGCATCGGTTGGAGCAAAGGGTGGGTTTTTTTTGCGTGGTGAGAACATGCACAGAAATGTGCCCATGGCCAGAGAAGAGACCACACACCAGCAAGTTCCATCTTCTTTTCATCTCTCTGAGCAGGGAAGCCCGAGATTTCACTAGGGCTTTTGTTCCCTCTGCAAAGCCTGTACTCAATAAACTTTTACCTCTAGATATGAAAAGCCCCTTTCCACACCAGGCACAGCTTGCCTTGACCTCTTATTTCACCTACTGCCCCACTCAGACCCACCTTGACTTCCCTGTGCTCCTCAGATCCAGTTCCTCCTTCTGCCTCAGCTCTTTCCAAATCTCTCAGCCACATCCTACTTCACCCAAACCTGTCCTAGCCACCTTCCCTTTCCCACCACCCATTCCTCCACCCCTCCTGAAGAGCTCCATTGCTTGCACAAGGTGCTCCTGTGTGATGTCCACACCTCTCAGTGATGGAACTGTACTGATGGATCCAGCAGAGTCATCTCTCCTCTGAAGCATCTAGAGTCAAGGAGCCTTTGCTCCTGAGACCCTGCAGAGCCCAGAGGTTTCCAGGTCCTCCTTCCCACACCCCAGAAATGTTACATCAGAGAGAACAGCCTTTTGTTTAGACCCTGTTTGAAGCTTGCTGCTAATTTTTGGTATGCATGCAGTGGTGTTAGGCTCCTGCTTGTTCCTGGAATAAATGCTCATTGCATTACTCTTAAATGATTGGAGACCTCCAATTTTAATCTTTTATTCATAATCTTCTTTCAGCTCAGATATAGAAAAAAACATGTAAATTCAAAACCTGCGAGAATTGAAAATTTCATAAGTGCTGCTGACCCTTCACTGGCAGCTCTGAATGTGAGAGAAATAAAGGAATTGTAATGAGGAACCTCATCTTTTAATAACAGGTTTAGAAGAGCCAGGCTTTAAATGGGGCTTCATCCCTCCCTACTGTGTGTCCATGAAGGATGTGGTTGGTCCTGCTGGGCAGGGAGACTAATCCTGCTGCTCCTGCTTCTCTGTCATCTCCTGCACCTCCATCTCCTCCTGCCTCTCTGTCATCTGTATCTCCATCTCCTCCCCTCTGCACTGAGGTGTGAACTCACCTGGTGGCTTTGGGACATGCTGTGCCAGTGTTGCAGCACCCACTGGTCCCCAACCTCACGTCCCATCAGTCACCAAAGTGCATCCAGCCAAACTGTTTCTGTCCTCCCACATTCCCTCAGCTCCTGTCCAGGCTCTGTGACCCTTGGGGCTGTGCCCACTGCCCTGGGGAGCCTGTTCAGTGCCCAGCCACCCAGATATCCCACCTAAACCTCCCCTGGCAAGCTTAATGCCATTCCCTTGGGTCCTTGGTTACCCACCCTTTGCACAGTTCTGTGCTTGGGAAGGACATGTTACCTGCTGTTACCTGCTCAGTGCCACCTCCTTGCTCCCTCTGTCCCAATTCCTGCCCCCTGCAAGGGTCACTTTTCAGGACAACTTCGGAATGTGGGGAGGAAATGAGACACATGATGCGTAATAAGAAATCTTTAAGAGTAAGTGACTCGGGGGCCAGGCAGACACCAGTGAGTGCTGGGAACAATTTCACCTTCTTTCAGGATCAGCAAAATGAAAATAACATGTCATGGCTGGGATTTGAGATCAACAAGTTCCAAGGTTTTTACCCTGTTCACAAGTTACCCGTGTGGTGTGCAAACCCTTAGTCCTTTTAACTCAGTAAACAATTTCTTGCTTGGTTTTTTTTTTTACTTCCAGGGATAATTAGGACAGGGTTTAGGGAAATGTTCCCAGCTTTGCATTCAGAATTCTTTCTGGCACTCGCAGATTGCCTGCAATTCCCTTCCAGAAGGACCAGCATAAGCAGGAGATGCAGTAACTGTGCACTGGGATTTCCCAAAACACAACTGTCAGGAATTTTTACCCAGGAAATCTGAGAGGCTCTGTTGTTTGACTGGACACTGGGGATTTTTGACAGCCCTCTCAGAAAAGCAGGTGTAACTGTGCCTGGATTGCTGAATGAGGGCCCCACAAACTGCTGAGGGATGAGGATCCTGCTCACGTTCTGCAAAACTTCACATCCCAGGCTCCATGGGCTGGGACACAGGTCCCTGAGGGGCTGGGCTGTCGGGGGATCCCCTGGCACTCCCATCTGAGTGAGATGCTATAGGTTGCATCCCGTGGGCTGGTGGGACTGCCCTGGATGCACATCATATAACTGGAGGTTAAGCCAGGCTGCTTAGTCCAGGTTCCTTTTTACACCCAAAGCAGAGAGGAAGGCACCTTCACAGTCAGGAGATGAAGTTCCATTCCTTTCCCCTTTTTCCTGTCACAGCATGTGACTGCAACAAGGGATCCCTCCTAATCTGAGACCTGCCCTTGTGCTCTGAATCCTGCTCCGTATTGGCAGCCCTGCAGCAGAACTCAAGGTTGCTGCAGTCCTGGCTCATCCCTCCCCAAGCCTGGCTTGCTTGAGGTGGGGAGACACGGTCCTGATGGCAGAGCAGGCAATCCTGTCTGCCTGAGGTGAGCTGTGCTGCCATCTCACTCCTTGATAGTAGTTTCCGAGACCTGACCTGTGGGATACTTCAAACCCCACGCAGAACTTAACCTGCAATCCTTCCAAGGGTTAAAGCAGCAGCTGGGGCTGATATTTCTATCTTACAGTGGATTATCCTGAGTAATTTACTTGGACATGATGCTAAACGACTGTGCTAAAAGCAGAGAGAGAAGGTGTTTTGGGAATACAGCCTTCCTTGGCAGACTGAGCTGGTGTGTGATCAGACAGGAATCGTATCAGTAAATCCGAAGGCGAGTTCACCATCTGTTCCCGCCGGCCACGGAGCACGTCTGACCCTGCAAACCTGCGCAGGGCTCGGGGCTGGGGCTCTGCAGGTGCTCTGCAGGTCCAGACTGCCACCTCCAGGCACACACAGCTCGCAGAGCCTCGCCGGCTGATGGCACAGCCAAGCCGGGCCCGGGGAAGCTGGAAAGAAAACGCTTCAGAGATGAGTTGTTGGAACCTTGGGGTAATGCTGGGTGCGAGTAGAAAGGAAAAGTTGTTTTACCAGGGAAAGACCAGCTCCCGGTGGTGCAAGCTGGAATAAAATCTCTGGGAAGGAGGAGTGAAAATCCTCAGGGCTCAGGGTTTGTTTGCTGGCATATATGAGCCAGGGTTTCGTCATCTCTCCTGGGATAGAAGGGTTTGCCTCTTGACCAGCCCCTTCCCCCAGACAGGTTCCCTAAGTTCCTCTGCTGAACCGGTTCCTCCCTCAGCCATCAGGGTCCCTGTCCCCAGCCTGGCCAGATGGGACACCCCCTGTGTACAGTTAGGTTCAGCTTTGGGAACACAGAGCAGTGCAGGAGGTCTGAAAACATGGCCCTGTGTCCTGGAGAAGTGTCCCCCAAGATGGGCCCTTGCCAGGACTGTGATTTCACAGCAATTTCTTTTAAAAAATGACACAGCCTTGCCTCGTCTTCCTGGGGGTTGTGAGCAGGGTGATGCCCTGGGCATGGTCCTCATGACCTTGGACACTTCCAGGGATGGGGCAGCTACAGAGGGAAAGGAGGAGGGTTGGGGTTGTAGGGATGGCAGACGTAAATAGTGAAATGGGGTGGGTGAGGGGGAATGCATAATGCAGGGCTTGTAAGTTCAACCCTCAGCACAGGGCAGACTGCCCAGGAGCAACTTGTCCAGCATGGACAAGCCAGTGCTTCTGGAAAGGGGACACCAGGGAGAAGGGTGGAATGGGAGACTGCAAGGAAGGAGGCTCTGGATGGGCTGGCAGGATGACCTGATAGAGAGATGGTGAAGGAAGGGCCTGGGAGGATCCAGCTGCACAGTGCCATGGGCAGCCAGGCTGGCCTTTCCCCACAGCCGGGGTGGGAAGCAGAGCTGGGCCTTGGAATGGTCACCTCCATCCTCAAAGGGTTGCAAAGGCTGTGAGCACCTGGGCAGGCAGTGACATGTTTTGAACCAAACCCTAATTCTAACTCTAACCTATCCTGTGCTGTGGTGCTCTTTTGACTTTATATGGCAAGAAAAACATGCTCCTGTCCTGAAAATGTCCTGAAATTCATATGCTGGTTGCCAGGCTCATTCACTGGAGGGCAGCTGGAACACAGCTAAACACCCACAGGAAGGGTCTTGTAAGCCCACCTTCAAGATACTTCAGCTCAGACTTCAGGGGATGAGGGCAGAGGTTTTAATGGTTTGGAGTTTTTTTCCTTCTATTTAAAAAAATGTCTGCATTTCCAGAATAAGGTAAGCCTGGTTCTGGGAAAACCTGCAAGAGACCCCCGAGGTTCAGAGGAGCCTTTGGATGCAAGATGTCCTATGCTTGCATCATCTCCTGCATGAGATGCTCCCACATAGCAATGACTTGGTGGGTTTGGAGAGTGTTCTCCCAGCCCACAGCACAGCACCCCACCCCAGCAAGCCTACAAACCATCCTCTTGTCACTCACCTGTCCCTCTGGGCCCACCCCATGGATGCTCCTGCTTCCCAGGGAAGCATCCTTCACATGTTGGAGCCTTTCTGGGGTGAGAAAGGTGGTGGCTGGCTGAGCATCCCAGTGCTGGCCCCCCTAAAAGCAGCCAGGGTGTCCTCTGTTCTCACTGCAAGTGGTGGTAAGCTCTGAGCAGACCAGGACAGTAACAGGCAAGGAGATGGATCATGGGAAGAAGGATTTTTATTGTCCAGGAGGAAGTGCTGAACATAAAAGGCAAACCCTGCCCTGCCATCCCCGCAGCTGAGAGCAGCCCAGTGACCCCACGCTGCAGGATCTGACTCACGAACCACCCGGAAAGGGGCCATCTGGCAGCTCCCAGCCTCAGATCCTGCAGCCCACCTGGCCAGGGCTGCCCTGCAAACCCCCCAGGACACAGGTCTGCGGCGCTGGTCCAACCTCTGCTCTCACCAGCGCGTCCGTGACGGACTCACCCTCCAGGGAATCCCAAATGTTGGGAAGGGAGGATGTGGCCAGCACCCACCACCGTGTGCTGCACGGCTCGGGCTGGCCCTCTGTCACTCTGCTGTCACTCTGTCCAGCTGCAGGGAGGGAGTGGGACAGGGCTGAGTGCAGGACGCAGGTTGCAGTACAAATGAAACATCACATTGCATCTTGTCCCCCGTTACAAAAAGCTTCCATAGGAAGAAGTAAAGTGCCCGCCATAGTCAGAGAATCCATCAGGACTTAAGAGCCCTGCGTGGAAAGCCAAGCCAGCCCTGGAAAGGCCAGTTTAGCCAGGATTATTGCAGCTGAGAAATGGCTTTAACCCACCCCCCACCCTCCCCTTGTGCCCAAACAGCCCTGGGAGGAACAGCCAGGTCCTATCACTACCTGCACTGAAGTGATGCTGGGTTTGCTGTGCCAGTGCTAAGGACAGGGTGCTGTGGGCCCGGGCAGTGAGTGTGGCTTCCCTCCAACCCTTCTCCTTTCCAACACCAACTCCCCAGCCACGCTCCCAGTGGACTTTTTTTTGCAGTGAGTTCAGCCCCACAACTGAGGCTTCTGTGCTTTGAGACCATTTTTGTGTACTTAACTTCCTATTTCAGTAAAACAGTTCCCAAACCTATAGAAAATTGTATTTACACCCAAAAGAAACTTTCCCAGCCCACAGCCTGCCCCTCTCCCCGGTTCATCTGCAGCTCTGCAGCCAGATCAGCCTCTTGGACCAGCTCCACACGTGTTCAGAGGCCACAGCTCTGCGCCAGGCAAGCTTGCGCAAAGAGATGCTCCTGTGGGGAAAAGGAGGGACGTGAAGGACCCTCCACCCACCCAGTCACTGGGGTCACCAGCTAGGTAGTGGTGGAGCTCCTCTGTGCCCAGACACAGGACCCTGCAGCTGGAAATGCTGGCAGGACCCCACTCTGCAGGTGACCTGGCACCCCTGGGCACAGGCAGCCTTGTGATCGCACAGCTCTTGGGTTTCTCTAGGGTAATGTAAAAACAAAGAAGAGTTTGGCAGAAGTTTCTCTGTCCCTCCATCGTGTAAGATGGGAACACAGTCTCCCACTCCTCTCTGTTCTGGGGGAGGCCAGGATGGTTCTGCTGGCGGAGAAACCTGAGCTTGTGGCCCTAGAAAATGTGCTTGGGCTGCCCTGGTTGGCTGTGCTGGGTCCAGGGAGAAGCTGTGCTGGTGGATTGAAGAGGTGGAGAGTGTCCTGCCACACCCTGGTAGCAGGCCCTGGACAACTCTCCTCCATGCTGGGAAGTCTCTTCTGAAGGCAGAGCCAGCTGTTCCTGGCACTGCCACCTTGTACTCTGTCCCCTGGCAGAGATGGACTGCAAAGTCACCTGGAGGCCAGTGCAGTTCAGGACGTCCAGGCTGGAGTACACTGGGAGGTACTGGGAGGTTGCGTGGCAGCCTGTGAAGCCCTGCTCAGTTCAGGGATCCAATGAACACCCCAGCTGCCTGATCCAAAGGAGCTGTGTGCCATGGCAAGCCCAGTCCCACTGCTCTTGGTATTGCTGATGTGCCTGATACCCCTCCATCTTGCAGGTGCAGCTGGGACCATCCTGCTGTGTGAAGGGGTTTCCAGCTGTCCTGCACAGTGGTGTGGAAATCCCCAGTCCCACGGGGACATAGCAGAGAGGCATGACATGTCCCCAGCCCACTTGGAAGGCTGCTCCCCCCTTCAGATGGGGGAAGGAGGCAGCAGGACCACCGAGGTATCTGGAATGCCGTGTTTCCACCGATGCTGAAATCAAAGAGATGCTGGCAGGGTTCCAGCTCCTGGTCTGGTGCCGCTTTTCCTGCTCACTACCCTGCTGCCCCTTTGCCAGGGTAAGTGTTAAGGAATGCCCGATGTGGGTCTGCGCAGCTGGTGATCAGAGGTGTCTACTGGGGCCATTTGTGTTCAGCAGCTGGGATCTCATGGCCTGGATGCTGCTCAAGATCTTCTTCTGGTGGCCCATCATGGTGATGCCCAGACTCCGAACGTCCCTGGAGAACAAAGACACTGCCAGACAAAGACAGCTGTGCCAGGCCCTGTGGTTACAATTGCACCCCATGGACCATCCTGGGAGCCCAGGCCTGGCTCCTCTCCCCCTGCCCATCAGCACAAGGCTGGTCCTGCTGAGGGTCCATGGGCATCCTCCCAGACAGAGAGGTTGCCATTCCCTCGGGCACATCTTCCTGACAGGGCCACTGTGACAGCCCTGGGGCGAGCAGCAGCAGGAGGGGGATCGCTCCTAACAGGCTGGTAGGTGACAAGATCGATGCTCCGAAATTGGATTCAGTTTTAGTGAGATGCCCTCAGATAACCCAGTCAGAAAGACAGATGAATGATGAGCCTTCCACACTCAAAAGCTTCCCTGATGTGAATGAGAAACAAGGATCACTATCAGCTCAATCCCACAGCAAAGGCCCTGTGTACAGCCCCCAGTCGATGCACACGACAGCCCCTCTGTCTGTCTTCCCTTTCCTTGCCTCCTTCTCCACCTGCCACACCTCGACCAAGGTGTGCACTGGCACGTCCTTCCTGAGCCATAGGGACCACCATCCAGCAGCTCCAAGGCTTTTGTCAGGGAACAAGTCTCCTTAGAGGCAGAAGAGGTTGTTGCCAGCCCTGTTACTAATGGTAACGGCAAGGGATGAGGGATGTAACACTAGGGTAGGAGCAGGTATAATTGCCTTCTTTCCTGCTTGGATGTTCCAGCCTGGAAACTTCCCAGACAGGTGGGAGATCAAGCTCCTTACAGCAGGACGAGGAGGATGGTGAGACACATCTTCACCTGCCCTCGTTACTTAAGCTAGCCCTGGTTATGTGACAGAGACCTTCCACTTGGTGCCTCCCTGCTTGGCTGCACTGGGCAGGGAGCCAGTCCTGTTTTTGGGGGTCTAAAAAAGCTCCAAGTTAACCCCCAGCTCCATTTGTTTCCCAGTGATGCCAGAGAAGCTGTGCCCTGTGGCACAGTCACACTCTGTTCCAGAAATGCCTTTTGCAGGGGAAGTGAAGATGAGAAGCACAGGGAGTCAGCAACCTCCTGCCTGTCCCTGCTGTGACCAGGAGGTGGGGTTAAGTGACCTCCTGAAGCCCCCAAATTACCTATGGGCCTCTGGTGAAGCTGGAGACCCACAGGAGGTGACTTGGTACTCACGCTCTCTCAGTGCAACTCCCACACCTTCTCTCAAAGCTCAGCACGGCCTTGGGCATCATCCCAGGTCTCAACACCATTTCCCTAGGGATGTGGTAGGGCACCAGGGACCAGCTAGAGCAATCCAGCCAAGGCAGAAGGGTCGCTGTTTGGGGCTGGTGAGTTGGTGCAGGGGCACTCAACCAGCGCTGCTTGCTCCCTGGCACTCACTCGATGTTCATGCGCATCACCATGCCCAGGGAGGAGTACCCAGCCATGGCAAAGTTGTCCCGGTAGTGCCCCAGCCGGATGGAGTCCAGCCAGTCCTCCACAGTCAAGCAGCTGGTCAGGTCGAGGAGACCCCTGTCCGAGCGTGTCTGGGTGAACCTGGGAGCACGACAGAAGGGGTTAGAGCAGGAGGTGCTGGTCTGAGGTGACCAGGCTGTGAGGTCCACCCCAATGCACCTGCAGAACTGCAGAATCACTAAGACTGGAAGAGCCCTCTAAGGTCATTGAATCCATCCGTTAACTCAGCACTGCCATGTTTACCACTAGACCATGGACTCAAGGGCCATATCCACAAATCTTTTAAGTCTCTTCAGGGATGGTGACTCTACCACTGGCCTGGGCAGCCTGTGCCAGTGCCTGATCACCCTTTCCACGAAGGAATTCTCCCCAGTATCCAATATAAACCCTCCCTCACACAACTTGAGGCTGTTTCCTCTTGTCCTGTCGCTTGTTCCTCAGGAGAAGAGCACAACTCCCACCTGGCTCCACCCTCCTGTCAGAGAGTTGGAGAAAGCGAGAAGGTCCCCCCCTGAGCATCCTTTCCTTCAGGCTGAGCCCCCCCAGCTCCCTCAGTCACTCCTCGTATGACTGACTCTTCAGACCCCTTCCCAGGTCCATTACCTTCCTCTGGACACACTCCATCCCTTCAATGTCTGTCTTGTCATGAGGAGCCCAAAACTGACCCCGGCATTCGAGGTGCCTCATTAGTGCCCAGTCACTGCCCTGGTCTCCCTGGCCACACCATGGCACAACCTGTGCCCACGGGCCCTGTGCGTGCCCGTGGCCTCAAGGGAAGACACTAGTGCTAGAGCAGAGCAGAAACATCCCTTATTCCCACAAACCCACATGCTCTGCCCTCACCTGTTGACGGTGGCCGTGCACTTGAGGTTGTCAGGGTTGCGGATCAGCTTGTCCAGGATGCAGACGATCTGGGAGAAGCGCGGCCTCTCGCTGCGCTCCTTCTGCCAGCAGTCCAGCATGAGCTGGTGCAGGGTGGTGGGGCAGCCCATGGGGGCAGGCAGGCGGTAGCCTTCCTCCACAGAGTTAA
Organism: Myiotriccus ornatus; assembly: GCA_036023395.1. NCBI lineage: Eukaryota > Metazoa > Chordata > Aves > Passeriformes > Tyrannidae > Myiotriccus > Myiotriccus ornatus. Next base: position 360,980 of record JAYRBT010000056.1, on the reverse strand, counting down.
TGACCTGCAAGGAAGCCACACAGCCGCAGTGGAGCTGCACCCCCACCCCACTCCCAGCACCCCCAGGTGGGAAGATCCCTGATGCCTGATCTGCTGGGGCCATCACACGGGGAGCAGAGCTAAGCTTCATGCTCACAGTGAATTTTATGTGCAGGAAATCACTGCTATGGCAGCAGAGCTTTTTAGAGGTCCAGTGGCCTAAAATACTGCAGCTTCCTTCCAGCAGACAAGTCACAAGGGCTGCACTCACACTGGTTGTTTTACAGCCACTGCTCAGCAAGGCTGGAAGAAAACCTGCTTGAAGGAATTGTGTGGAGGACATAGTGTAAGCCACTGCATTCATGCCCTGCTCTCACCAAAGCCACTTTTAAAGCAATAAAAACACTAGGAAAAGTGGACTCCCAAAGCAGAGAGAAGCTTACAGTCCCCACAGGTAAAAAAAAAAAGGTGTCAAAATGCTTGTTTTATTGCCTCCTTTTGGAAATTTTGACCCCAGGTCGTACTCAGGATTATAACTTACATTTCTCTACAGATTTTATGCTACTCTTGAGGTGAGAGTGGCCCCACATATCTCAGACAAACCCAAAACCAACAGCTGGATGGTGCCAGCCTGAGGCTTTCAGCAGCCTCACCTGGGCAGTGGAAGGGATGGACCCTCAGCACCGGGACTGGCTGGCTCATGCAGTGGGACTGCAGTGATCCCAGGGAAGCCCTGACTCCTTCCAGGGACTGGGAAAGTTGGCGCAACGTGTGCTGAATCTCTCCAGCCGGCATAAAAGGCTTGTCCAGAGCAGCTTGCAGGGCTGGGGACACCCACGGTGCACCACAGACAGGATGCCAGGGACCTCCCTCATACCAGGGGCTTGAGCCAGTGTCCCCAGGAACTGGGGCAGGATTGGAAAGGGCCAGCAGGTAGGTTTGGTCACTTGGGTCACCTTGCCAACAGCGGCCGGGAGCCACGGGGCCGCAAAGAGCACGCAGTGCAGGCACGGACAGCGCTCCGATGTCCCCACAGAGGGGACAAGCACACCGTGCACAGCCCTGCGGGGGACGTGAGGAGAGGCAAGAGCTGACCTTCGGGCCCCTCTTGCCCAGCCCCGTGCTGGGCTGGGCTGGGGCAGGGCCGGAGGAGGGGCAGGCTGGTCCCCGCGCCGCCCCGCGCCCACTCACGTCCCGGTTGGTCATGTTCCAGTAGGGCCTCTCGCCGTAGGCCAGCACCTCCCACATGACGATGCCGTAGCTCCACACGTCGCTGGCCGAGGAGAACTTGCGGTACGCGATGGCCTCCGGAGCCGTCCAGCGGATGGGGATCTTCCCCCCCTGGAAAACCGAGCAACAGTGGAGGCTGAGAGCAGGCAGCGCTCAGCATCCCGACCTCTGCGTCTGGGACAAGTGAAAAGGCTGGGGTGGCGCCTTCTGAGGAGGACAACCCACACAAGATAAGCCTAGAAGCGTGAGTGAAGGATGACTTCAAGGTGTTTCCAGTAGAGCAAGGAGAAAAACTGTGCCTGTTTTGCAAGGTCTTCCTGCACAATTCCGTCCCTCAGTGCTCAAGAGACGGGAATTCAAAGTGATGAAGTGGACCCCAGGGCTACCAGAGCACACAAGCAGAGAGCTGACCTTGGGCGTGGGCAGAGAGCCTGACTTGAGCAGACAAGTAAAGGGATGGAGTGTGCTCCCTGTTCATCCTTGCTGTGGCAGGCAAGCACTGGCGTGTTGAGTTAAAGGACCATGCTGACAAAAATCAGCAGCAGATGGACTAAGAATACATTTAAGATGGAAATGCGGTTACCAGCCTCCTGAAGAAGAAAGCTGAGGGGTAGGGAACACTGGGTGGTTCCCAGAGCATCTGGGGCAGGAATGGTATGCCATCCACCAGAGGTGTGCCGGGGGACCACACTAATTCATTTCATGGCCAGAGAAGAGCAAAAAAGAGCTCTTTATATTTAATGTAATTTATGTATTTCATGAAAATGTATTTGATTTTGCTTCTGTTGACCTCCCACGGAGGGGCACATTAAGCTCCAGAGCTGTTGGGTTGGCCAGAAAGATCTCAGAATGGCTTTACAGACCAAAGCATCCTACATAAAACAAAATCAAGGGTTGCAAAAACAATTCCCACTTTTTCCACATCCATGAATGAGGCAGAGTCACATGTTAAAACTAGTGTGTGGCCACGATACTGAAGATTGGACTAGGACATTAACCTATGGACCAATGGCTCTAGGACCGCTGAGTGGATGGAGCTACACAGCCTTGGGAAGGACTCCAACAGGGACATGTAGGCCACATGTGCCCACAGGAACAGTTGGCCAGGGATGTTTATCAATTCCCTGCCCTCACATCCTGCTTCTCTGTTCACTGCACACTCAGTTCTGGGATGTCCCTGTGCGAAGGACAACGCATGAAGGCTCCAAAGCTCTCTGGGTTTGAGCTGTTGGCTCAAACGTCAGCACTGAGGTGACACTGCCATTTCTGCCCTACCTATTTCGACCTAAGAGTCTCTAACTTTTCCATCTGTCAGGGCAATAACAGCCAGCAAGGGCCAGCACAGGGAGCCACCCACCGTGGTGGTGTAGGCAGCATCGGGGTCGTCCTCCAGGATGCGGGAGAGGCCGAAGTCGGACACTTTGCAGACCAGGTTGCTGTTGACCAGGATGTTTCGGGCAGCCAGGTCCCGGTGCACGTAGCCCAGGTCCGACAGGTACCTCATGCCCGCTCCGATGCCACGCAACATCCCCACCAGCTGGATGATGGTGAACTGCCCGTCGTGTTTCTGGAAGGGAAAGAAACCCCAGAGTTTTATTTGTGGTTTTCACCAGAATCCTGTTGCTGCTGCTGTCATTAAACAGTCATTAAACCAGTGCCTCTCATGTTCAGCTTAGTACCTCCTCTGACCCCAGTGCCTCCCACCTGTCCCCTGCCCACGTCCTGCCCTCTCAGTGCCTCTGACATGTGCTCAGGCAGTTGTCCCTGCCTTTCCAGTGCCACTCCAGGGAGCCAGACATGATGCCAGAAGCCTGTGTCTGCTGGAGAGGTGAGAGCCCAGCACACACAGCTTTCCCACAGGGCTTGCAGTGGCTGTAAGTTTGAGGGCAAGGAACCAGCCTTTCCTGCAGCCGCTCAGCCCAGGGGGATGTGCAATGAATAAAAACACAGCCTTGCTCCTTACCCTGAGGAAGGTGTCTAGCGAGCCGTTCTCCATGTATTCAGTAACAATCATTACCAATTTGCCTGCAGAAGACAAGGGAGGTCAAGTTAGCAGAGAAGTCACCTTCCTCTGGGAAGCCAAGTGCCAAGTTTTTACTGGGAGAGACATGAATCCAAGCCTGTGGGTCTCATGCAGCGCCTCAGGGTGGTCTCACCCCTGCACTGGGCACCACTGGCACAACAGTGGGGATGTGGCAGTAACCCAGACAGGTACCCCTCCCTCCAGGTGCTACTGATGTGGATAGGTCAGCTTTGTTATTCTGCTGAAATTTGCATGCCATTAGCATAATGCTTTGCATCAGAATATGCCTTTCTGAAGGAGGACATTCAAATTATGATTCAATACTGGCAGCCTTTAAAATAAACACTGTTGAGTAGGACATCTCCCAGACCAATAACCCTGGCCTGGAGCACACCGAAGAGCAAGGTGTGGAACCAGCACTGGGAAGTTTGTCCTGTAAGAGGTGGCACAGGGGTGGGGTGGAGGGCATTGCAGGTAAATGAACATCTGGAAAGCCACTGGGGCAGCTGAGGGATGGAGTGCACCCAAAGTGAGTCCTGACCCACATCTCTCAGGTTGCCCACAGGGAGATACATCCCAGCTCTGCCCCACCATCCCTGTCAGCCACATACTCCTGGTCACCACCCCTTCCAGGTGGATGACGTTGGGGTGGTCGAACTGTGCCATGATGCTGGCCTCGCTCAGGAAGTCCCGTCTCTGCTTCTCCGTGTAGCCTGCCTTTAGTGCCTTGATGGCCACGGGAATCTCCCTCTTCCCTGGCAGCTTCAGGCGGCCATAGCATACCTCTCCAGACTCCCCTGCAAGACAAGGGAAGGTGAGGGCATGGAGAGCTCCTCAGCTTCTCGCACTCACTTACCAACACCATGAATCATCCAGTCTATGAGCACACTCACAGCCCCTCTGGATTTCACTGTGGATTTCAAGCCCCTCCAACCCCTCCAGGATTCAATCCTCTGAAAGGACTGCCCAATGCTGGAAGGGTGGGAACATCAGAAATCACCTCTCTCTGCTGCCTTTTCCTAACAGCAATGGGCCAAGAGCTGTGGTTACAGTAGCAGTTGCTTTTAATGAACAAATTTGGGAGTCTCAGAGCAGCAAGGATGACCCCCATCCAGGCTCCCTCATGCTGCTCTGGGTTAAGCCCTTGGGGTGCTGCTAGTGAAGTTCCAGCTCCATCTCTGCCCCCTGCTTCCCTGCGAGCCCCACTCCCGTGCAACATTCCCTTCTGTTCTGAAAATTCACCACTTCGCTTACAGTTTCATTTGCATCTTGTCACCACAGGTCTCAAGGCAGGGTGGCACGTTGGAGCACCCGCATGGGACAGGTTGAGCCATCTGCTGTGTCAGCCTGAGCCGTCGGTGCCACACCTGCTGACGAGCGGCCCCCCTGGCACCAGGCTGCTTCCAAAGGGCTCATTTCACGCACCAGAACCACCACTCTATCCACAGTTTTGATCTCACAAGGATAAAGAGCAGATGAAGCCCCCTTAGCTGAGCGCTGCTGCGGTCCCAGCGGGCCACGGACACGGCACCACCTCAGAGCACGGATTTCCCTGGGCAGACGTGATGCAAAGAGGCAGCTGGGCCCCAGGACTCACCAGACCCGATGACCTTCTCGATCTTGATCCGGGAGGCCTCTATTTCACGGGTGAACTCATGCACGGCTTGGCAGGGGTCTTCGTAGGCGTGGGGGTCCACATAGAACTTGGACTCAGGGAACTTCACTGCCAGGTTTCAAAGGGGAGAGAGGAGAACAGCTCTCTCGGGCAGCCCCACGGGGAAGGAGGGGCACCCAGCAGCCGGGCAGGACTTCAAGGGTCAACAGGCTGAGGGGTCACAGGGGTGCAGCCCATGGAATCCTAAGTCACTCTTTGGCCTAGCAGGCCCTCTCCATCACCACCCCCCACCCCATCCCTGCTGTCTGGGATGATCCTGCTTCAGTCTCATGGTACATTATTCAGCCCTTCAACCCCATTACCAGGATGCCCCTGGAATCAGAGCCCCCACTTAGCTCTCCTAAGACACGTTCACAGAAGCGGGCAGGAGTCAAAACCCTTCCCCTGGAAACCACAGCAATCTCAGGGGGTAACAGCCCAACTCTGTGCCCACCCACGGGGCTGGAGTCCTTCACAAGGAGAGTCTTACCTTGCCCATTCTGATAATGCATCTTCTCCTCATCAGAGTCCTGGAAAGCCTTGCTGTACCCGCAGTGCCTGCCACGGGGGGACAAGAGTCAGAAGAGATGCTCCTGTCCCTCACAAGCATCCCAAAGGCAGGGTGAAAGGCAGTGCATGCCGGGGCTGTGGGCAGCCCAGGAGGAGCTGCACCCCTGTGTCTTGCTGGACTGACACTTTGGCCTGGATTGAGGAGCTTTCCAGGTGCTCTCCAAGGCTCGACAGTGCTAAAAGCTGCAGTCCTTGTGTATCTGGGCTCCACACACCTGGCTCAGCCATGTAGCACAGTCTTCCTTGGATCTGTCTGATGGAGAAAAGCTCTCTCCACTCCTGACCTACCTCCCAGCCCATCCAGTCAGCCCTTGCACTGGTAGTACTGGTACTAGTATTGCTACTGCTAGTGCCACTGATATTCCATATATTATATATATTATAGTGTATATATAGCAATTTATTGCTATTCTGCCTGCTGGCATGAGGGGAAGATCTGGAGACTGGCTCTGCCTCAGGGAAACTGGTGACCCCTAAATGAAGTCTCTTGGCTGCTTATTAACCCCTGACCTATGAATGCTCTGGGCAAACTGAAAGGAGAAAAGTTGTGCTTAACTTCTCCCACCCTTCCCCTCCTGTCCCTCTTGGACATGTCCAGAAGACCCCACTGGCCTGCAGAAAACATTTACCTCTTCTTGCAGATCAGGACCACCAGCAAGGCGACGAGGCCAGTGATGAGTGTCAGGCAGATCCAGACAATCGTCATCGTGTCGTAGCGGAGGGACACTGGGGGAGGCAGGGTAGGAAGGAGGTGAGCTGGGGTGGGGAATGCTCTGCTCAGCTCAGAAATGTACCTACCACAGTAGGGTCATTGTCTTCAAAGATGAAACACTATCCCTATCCATTCCCAGCTTTGGGTCTCTCCCAGCATACAGGGACCATTTACACATGGGGAAACTAAGCAGAGATCTAGGAAAGCCATGGTGACACAGCAAAACAGCAGAGAGAGGAGCTTGATGCCCCAGGACCTTTCCAGGTCTTTCCTGCCCTAACTGCTATGTCCTTCCTCCCTCTTCTTTCTAGTGTATAAGCACAGAATCACAGAATCACTGAGTTTGGAAAAGAACTTTAAGATCAACAAGTCCAACCAGTAACCCAGGACTGCCAAGCCCATCACTAAACCTTGTCCTCAAGTGCCACATCCACATGCCTTTTAAACACTTCCAAGGCATGGTGACTCCACCAGTGCCCTGGGCAATCTGTTCCAGTGGCAGACCACCCTTTCAGTGAATAAATGTTTCCTAATATACAATCTAAACGTTCCCTGCTGCAACTTGACGCTGTTTCCTCTTGCCCTAAGTATCTGAGAAAGGCAACCTCAAGCAATCCCTGCAGGCTGAAATGCTGGGAGATGTGCCTCCAGGCTCCCTGCCCGTGTGACAGAGGAACCACGGCCATGGAGAAGGGCATCACCACCCTCCATGCTCCTTGCCCCAAATTTCCCACACGCAAAAACTGCACACACTCACCTGGCTTCCCTGTTTCCACCTCCACAGTCTGACTGAACCTCCCGCAGCCGGCTGAGGTGCGAGCCCGAACCTGGAAGATGTAGCGGGTTGCAGGCTTGAGCCCAGAGATGGTGGCAGTGGTGCTCTTGGACTTCAGAGTCGAATAGCTCTGCATTTCCTTGTCCTGGGGGAAAAAAAACCACAACACCACCAAAAACCTCACTGCATCAGCACAGCTACCACAGAGCCTTCCAAAGAAGCCCCTCGTGCCAGGCTGGCTGATGGCAGGGACTGGTCTGCAGCAGCAGGCTCGGCGTTACCTTCTCATAGTACTTGATCTCGTACTCCAGGATGATGCCGTTGGGCTGGTCTGGCTCTTGCCACAGCAAGGTGACACTGTTCTGGCCCGTGCTCTCCTGATGCACCACCACCACCTGAGAGGGGGCTGGGAACGCAGACACAGCGTGTTAGGTGTCTGCTGAAGGGGTACTGTGGATGGGGGGGACATCAGGAGACAGCAGCAGGGAAGGGTGAAACCAGAGCCCCAGGCAGGACCCCTGGTTTAAACCAGGTTTCTGCTTTAATTAAAGCCATGTGGAGACAAGTGCTGTGATGGGAGTTGAGAACAGGCCTTTCCTTGCTTCAGCTCCCTCAATCTCTTTCCCATGGAGTGAGCAGCTCTGGGGAGATGAGGGGAGGGCACTGTCCCAGGACAGGCAGGAGGGGACTCTGGTGCTTTGTTGTGATCTGGAGCCAGAAAAGAGAAGGGGCAGTGGGGTTGGAGGTCATGAAGGTCTCTACCAAGACCCTGACCCCTCTTGTCCCACATGGGGTAATGGGAGAGGAGCAGGGGAAGAAAGAACAGGGAGATGATAAATGCCCAGAGGGGTGGTTGGGGTCTGAGCACGAGCCTAAAGGTGTCCTGGGTGTGCTCTCCTGCCCTGGGATGCTTGCACCTTCCCATACCTGAGCTAGGAGACTGTGAATCAGTTCTTGAACCTGCTATGCCCCAGCAGGAGCTGTCACAGCTGGAGGAACCAACTCACCAGGCTCTTTTCCCACTGGGAAATTTCCCACTGGAAGTTCCCCAGAGAGTGCAGTCGGTGCAGCCATTGGGTTCAACTCACAGGAGGGGTTCAGGTATCTCTTGTGTGCTGAACTGATGGGGGAAAATGGGATGTGGCAGCTCCAGGGAAGACAGAGCTGCCGTGGCTGCGGCTGCAGTACAGGGGTGTCATTGGAGCAGCACAGAGACCAAAAGAGGCCACAGAGGCTGCAGCAGCAGTGAGGAACCCAGGGACTGAAAAGCAGCAGTTTTAGCTCAGTTCTGCCTCCTCTGAAAAGCAGAAAACGCTGTTGGTGCACAGTACCCTGGGCAGATGGGACAGTGTGGGATGGTGGGAACTGGTTAAAGTCCACGGGCACATGCAATGCCATCGCTCCAGACAGCATCAAGGGATCTGTGCTGCATCTGCCTCAGCCCTGCTCAGCCATCGGGATGGGGGACAAGGGTGACCAGCACCCAGCATGGGCAGGACCCCCGTGCAGTGCATCAGGGGTTCCTCAGCCCCCCTGGAATGCAGGGGTGCTCTGCCCTGCGCAGCAGCTGGAGCACTGCCCAGCATGGCAGACAAACTACCGAATTCTCAACCCTGCTGGTTTCACAGCACCTGCAGCACTTTGCACAGAGAGGCTGAAATGGATTCAGCACTTCCTGAGAGCATCTCCCTCCGAGGCGTCAGGCTGAGGCAGCTCATCAGCACTTGGAAGGATCAGGAGGGATCAAGCCAGCAGGATTGAGCCAATTCCACGTGCTGCACAAGTGCCACAGGCTGGCATTAGTGACAAAGGATCCTGTTCTCATGCCAACCATGAGCTACTGCAGTGAGCTCCCCAAGTTTCTCCCACTGACCACCCCTGCCATGAGAGCAGAAGGGGCTCAGCATCACAGGAAGTTCCTGTGGGCTCATTTCAAACTGGGAGGATTAACAAGGCGTGTCAGTCCCTGCCCTGATCTCTCTGCCCACAACGTGTTCCATGGAAAAGGGCTCTGGGAGATGGCCAGGTGACTGTGGAGCAAAGTCCTGTCCCACCTGGGCTAGAGCACTGCTCAGAGGAATTTTGTGGGGAAAGAGTATTTTGCAGCAGGGAATTTGCAGAGGTAAGACATGCATAGGAGATACTTTTCCCAGCAAACATTGCTGTCACCTGCCAGGGCCTGGCACTGGTGTGAGCTAAGAGGAGAGCATGAACTGCTGCCTGACCCTTTGGGAAGAGATGGAAGGCTGGAGGAACAGCCTGAAAGATTCATGCTCCACTTAGTGTTCCTGTCAATAAACAAGTGTTCTCTGTGCCTCCTTGTCTCCTGCAGAAAAGGAGCCTCCAACAGCAGCTGGAAGGAAAGGAGGAGGAAAAAGGACACCATGAACCAGAGTAGGGTAAGAGGTGCCTTGGGAAGCAACTTGTCCCACCTCCGCTCCCTGAACCCACCTGCAGCAGCAGAGAGGACAGGGGTCACATCTCCCGGGGTTCCCAAGCCCATCACCAAACCAGCCCCTTGCTGTCAGAGCAGGTTCTGGCTCACGCAGATACTGGAGCGGCATCAGAGCAACATCATCATCGCCCACAGAGGCAAAGCCTGGAGACGGGGGGGTGTCTGCTCCTCCTACCTGCCTGGTTTGTCGTTATGTTGGCAACTGCGGCTCTCCTGGACTCCAGGCTGAGTTCGGAGACGCCGTTGACCGCCTCCACCCAGAAGGAGTAGTTGGTGTGTGCCAGCAGGTTGGTGACAGTCAGCGCTCCCTGCACCAGGCTCATCTGCTGGGGCACGAAGCGGATGCCGCTGCCACAGGCCTCGCACGGCCCCGCGTCCCCCGCGCAGCGCCGGCACAGCACGTTGTACACCACGTCGGCGCGGCCCCCCTTGTCCAGGGGGGGCCCCCACTCCAGCGTTACCGAGGTGCCATTCACACTGGAGATCAGGTTCACAGGAGCAGAGGGAGGGCCTGGGAGAGAGGAGGAGGTTCAGGCAGAGTGGGGTGGGGTGGGGGTGGGTGCTGGGGTGTCGGGAATGGTGGAGCGGGGGACCAGCAGAGAGATGTGCCTTGGCGTTTTGGCGTTTTGGATTGTACCCGAGCATACAAACGGTGCTGCAGGGAACACAGAACTGCCCAGAGTGAGGAGCGCTCTGAACAAAAGGCAGCAAAGACACAGACAGGGCTCGGAGTGAAGTGCCATGGCTCGGGATGCCAAATGTCAGACAGCAAGAGCGGGATGTTGGTTCTGGGGGAAGCAGGAAGCAGTGGGGATGCGTGAAGCTTTTGGAGGAAGAGCCAAGGTGTTGATGAGCTGGATATGCTCATCTAAAGGGAAGGGAAAATTCACATTTTCTGGAAAGATTAATAAACTTGGGTGGATATCCCTTAGGGAAACACAAGTCGGATGTTGCTGACCTGTCTTTCACCCTGACCTCAGCAATCAGCCCCACGCCTTTCTGTCGTCCTGGACCAACTACAGAAAGGAAGACTCCTCCTGGGATGTCTTTGTCCCCTTTTAATAGCACTGGGGCCCTCAAAAGAGCCAACTGCAGAGAGCTGAGCTGGCGCCTTGTGACAAGCCCTAGTGTCACTGCACACCCACAGAGAAGCAACACTTGATCTGCCCCAGTGGCTTCTCGGGGTGTGTGACCACTTGGTGCACTTCTGCAAAGGAAAGCAACAAAGGTTGGAGCTGGAGGAGGAGGAGGGGGTAGGGGTGTGTTGGTCTCTTCTCTCAGGGAATAAGTTACAGAACCAGAGGAAACAGCCTCAGGTTGTGCCAGGGGTGGGCTAGACGGGGTATAAGAGAAAATTTCTTCACAGAAAGGGTGGTCAGGCATTGGAACAGATTACCCAGGGCAGCGGTGAAGTCACGATCCCCGGGAGTGTCCAAAAAACTTGTGGATATAGCACTTGGGCACATGGTTTAGTGGGGAATGTCGTGGTGGTGCTGGGCTGATGGATGGACCCGATGGTCTTAGAGGCTTCTCCAGCCTTAATGATTCCACAATTCTAAGACTCTGGCCAGGGATGTCTGGAGAGCAGGACGACGCAGGACGAGGCTGAGGACTACACAGAGGCAGTGAGGGCTGGAAGGCTCTGGTGAGGTTCCAGAGCTCCCGGGGCAGCGTGCACAGGGGCAGGGGCGAGCCGCGCTCGGGCAGGGAGCAGCTGCTGTGCCCCAGGACGTGGCCACCAAGGCAGGCGGGGCAGGGTGTCCCCGTGGGATACTCACGCGTGCAGGCGGCCGAGGGCGGGTCCTGCACCGCCCGGTAGAAGCTGCTGTCGCAGCGGCACACGCGGGCTGCCCGGCTCTCCGAGTGGCTGTGCAAGGGGCACTTGGCACACAGCTGGTCCCCGGGGGCCGACTTGTAAAACCCCAGCTGGCAGGCTGCAGGGGAGGAAGGGCAGAGGTTCAGGGGGACGCGCCTGGACGAGGGGAATCCCGCCAGCACAATGCTGGACCGTGCTCTCACCTGGTGCGTGGGAAAACAGCTCTTCCCCCCACCGCCTGAGTGACCCCTCCTGCTGCCCAGCTGCGCACTGGGCTCTGCGAAAACTTTTTGGCTCCTCGACTGCACCTACTGCCATCTGGCACCCGTTCCCCACTGCTCCACAAGCCAATCTGGGTGTCCCTGCCGCTCCTGAGCTGCCTGCGAAGCTCCAGGAAATGTTTCCCTTGTGCCTGCTGTCCAAAGCTCTCCCTAGTGCAGCCACTGTCTGGCCCAAGGACAGGGAGCCCACTGCCCACTCTCTGTGGGGGGAGAGGGAGGACAAACGAGCCAGCCTTGAAAAAAATAAGTCTTCCCCCCCCCCCCCCCCCCGACAACACAACCTGCCTGCAGTTTCTCTGCCTCCTCCTGATGCAGAAGCTCGTCCCACGCCGGGACTCTGCTCCATCCTATCCCCCCCTCCACCTTCCCAGCAGCCCCTCGGGTAGATCATTTGTCACACAAACAAACAGCTCGTCTCTCGTTAGGAAAATCGATTCGTTCAAGAGTGACATGTGGCACGTCAGGTATCTGGGGGCGGAAGGATCTGCCCTCTCTTGCAGATTTAGATTCTACATAAGGAAAAACAGGCTCTGTCTGGGTCCCAGTACTCATGGAGTACTTTTAGGACCAGTTACAGTGATTCAAGGATTATTCCTGGCTCTGACTCATCTCTGCTTTTCCCACTGAGGTAGTAATATCTTCATTTTCCTGTCTTTACCTCCAGTGGCCAGATCTGCATACAGCCTCAATTTTTGCTTCCAAGCATCTTAGAAGGGTTTTGTTTGTGATCCACCTCCCCAGTGGGCTGGGTCCCTCCATGTGTTTGTTTTGTTTCTTGGTGCGGATTCATTTTCTTTTTAATAACACTCCTTTCCTTAACACAGATCTCCCTGGACTGGCATATTACACCTATCACACACTGCACAGTAATGCAGGAGCTACTTTAGCAATGACAGCTGAAGGCAGTGCTCCAGCCACACACATCCCTGGTGTGGGAACCTCCTGCTGGTCCTTCTTCAGACTCTGTCACCAGTTTCTGTGGCACTTTTGCACCAAGTACTCCTTTAACAGCGGGGGACTGATACCACCAGTGCTGCACGTGCCAGAGGAGGGATTGCAGGTTGGTGTCACAGGTTGGTGTCACAGATTGCTGTCACATTCTGCTGCAGCAAAGGCCAGCAGTTCCACAGTTTGCTCCTAAACTCCAGCTCCTCCACCCCCCAAAGGGCATCAGAGCAAGGAGCAGAAATGCCTGAACTTGGGGATAGAAGGAAAGGCAGATGTGAAACTGCAGCAGCTCAGGGGTGGCTTTGTTCCCCAGGTGCTCTCCTGGCATCTTTCACCTCCTCAAGGGCATCAGAAGAGGAGGGAACACAGGGGATGCAAATCTGTGGAGAGGTTTGCTGTCCCTTGCCAGCCACACCAAGGACAGCCCAGGACATTTGCCAGGCTCCTGTGCTGACTGGTCGTGATGATACCACTTGCCAAGAGATTCAGGGACTTTCTACCCTTGCCAAGTGTCCTCTGGCCTGCAGCCCTTTGGTTTTGGGTGTTAAGAAGGAGATGAGCGCTGATGCACCCTGTTCTCAGGTGGCGACAAATTTGGGAGATAGCCAGCTGGTGGAAAATAAAGCAAAACAAAAAACCAAACAACAAAGTAAATCTGTAAGAAAGAAAATTTCCCAGTTTTTCCATGTGGGAAAGGATGAAGACGCAGAATGAGCAGATGGGAGCTGAGCAATGGGACAGCCCCAGTTGGTCCTGGGCGGATGCAGGTTGGGAACTGCTGCCCCCAACTTGTGTGAACCTCCCTTGGACCTGCAAACCACCCCCATCTCTAACCATGCAGCAACCAGCGACCAGGGACTCGTGATTCCAGAGGAACTGGAGTGGTTCCCTTTCACCAATATTTAATTAAGGGCAGAGAAATCAGTGCTACCTCAGGTATGGAGAGACAGGCAGCAGGAAGGATGGGAACACGAAGCACAGCAGATTTGCATGGAGCAATTGTAATCACTTAGCATTTAATGCTGTAAAAAACCCATTAATTACCTGTAGCAATGAGTCACAATTATTTTAGATGCACTCAAGGGGAAAATTATACTAAATGACAAATTGCAGGTGAATTTGTGTGCCAGGGCAGAGCCATCTCCTGGCACAGGGACAGCATGAGCACACAAGGAGGACTGGGGAGCACCTGGGGCTGGGGCAGGCACGGTTCAGGGGGGTCATGCACCTCTGGGTGTCTCAGTGCTCTAGAGGGAAGCAGGACACACGTGCAAAGCCTTTCACAGGAACAGGAGAGGCAGTACAGGATGCCAGGCATGTCCTGCTCTGGACTGAGCTCTTTCCTAACAGGCCAGTGACACGTGGAGGACCAGGACCTCTCGGGTTAACTCTGGGAAGAGCAAACAGCAGAGAAGTGGCCAGCAGGAAGAATTCAATCAAATGCACCAGATATAAAATCCACTGGGCTCCACAGCCATGGTTGTGGCAGCACACACAGAAACCTCTCAAATCTGAACCTCCCAGCAGTGAGGTTGTCCTGTTGCCTTCACTGCAGCCAACTATTGCCACCTGCCAGAAGTGCCCTCCCAGGAGCCCTGCAGAAGGTGGGGTTTTCTTTCTTTCCCATTATTTTATTCAACTGATTCCTTGCTCTGTGTCTGAGGATCTCAGGTCCTGCCTCTTTGTGAACTACCAGAAGTCCCGCTACTGGTGTCCTCCTGTCCCCACTGCCATTCCCCTGTAAGGCCCAGCCCAGGCTGCCTGTCCCTGAAGTTTTATCTCGTGGTGTTGGTTTTGCAGTGCACGTGGGACAGGAGCAGCCCTTCACCTGCCACTCAGCTCAAGACTTGCACACCTAACTGGGCTCTCAGCCTGTGCAGACCTGGCTGGTCCCAGTTACCACCAGCAAAGCCTACAAATCCCAGCACCAAACCTGCGCTTGCCAGAGCACATCTCTAGCCCTCTATTGCATAGGTGAGTGCCCAGTGATCCACCCCAAACCTGTTTGGTTCAGTTCCACGGGGTTTCCACTGATCCCCACAGCCTGCACAGAACATCTTGCCTGTTTTCCCTGCCCACCAGCCCCACTCCCACACGTCGGCTGCCCGAGGGAGCAGCAGGTTTGTCTCAGGAACAGTGAGCGTGGGGAGGGATCTGCCAGCCATCTGCAGTTCGGTCCATTTGTTTCCCTCCTTCTCCATCCTCTGGGGACAGGACAACATCTGCTAATAAGCTGGCAGAGCTCGGGAGATGATGGATGGACCTGTCAAGGATACGCTGGCTGGGAACGAGCCGCTCTTCTCGCTCTGAAGTGGCTGTCTGGGTCTAGTGCTCTGCAGGTGGACCTGGTGGGACCACCAAGGGCTGCTTTGGTGGGGCTGCAAATGCGAGCATTGACCCCATGTCACTCCCTCTCAGCTCCACCCTCAGCCTGGGAGGTTTGGGCAAGGCTGAGAGGGTGCCATGGGGCAGCTCTGTGACACCAGTGCCACCAATTGCTCCCTTTCCCGACCTTTCGACAGATCTGGGCATCTGCAAGCACCAGAGGAGCAGTCATGTACTTCCCTTTGGCCACGCTGGGAAGAGATAGAGATGGAAATAGAGGTGTCACAGCCACTGTGACAGCCAGAGATGGGCACCAGTCCCAGAGCCCTCCAGGCTGCAGAAGCCAGCACAGAAAATCCAGCTCCTTTCAATCCAGTTTTCAGCATGATGCCTCCTGTCTCAACTCCCACATGACACAGACACTGAAACAGGAGCAGGTTATTCTCAGTCATGTCCTAAAAAGAGGCATGTGCCTTATTGCCCAAAATCTTGTGCTTCTACAAGGCTGTGCTCCCCTTTCCCTGCAGTCTCTGGTGAGCCTAGGCTCTGGGCTGCTCAGTGGTCTGGAGGGGGTTTTGGGGCCTGGCTGGGCCGGTGCTCTCAGGTAAACTCCTGGTCCGTAGACCATGCATTGCCCTACGGCCCTGCTGATGCCCACACATCCTCTGAGTGCTCTTGCCCCTGCACCCCCTGATCACCGTCTCACCTCTGAGTGCCACGTGAGCCTGACCACAACTCAGCTCCCACCTTGCAGTCCCTTTGCTGCAACCCTTCCCACCCCCTGTACAACCCGTCATACCACTACACACACCTGAACTTGCCTCTGTCACCCCAGACTCCACCTCACATCCCTGCTGCTTGGCCCTTCTTTCCACAATTAACCCATCTCACACTCCTTTGCACCCCTGAGTGTTTCAGAGGGAGGAACAGGGGCACTCTTTTACCCGTGAAGACTTTGCAAAGCCAGCAGAACCCTATGCATGAGGCTGCCAGCAAATGGCACATGCAAGCAAAGGACTCCTTGCAATCTTCTTGTTAACACCCAGACTTCCTTCCACCAAGGCGAGTTGTGTATGGACAGTCCTGCTCTTCCAAGTGGAGTAATTCCACTTTGTAGTGCTGGGCAGACTGGAACCGTGGTGGTCCAGATTGGATGCATGCCAGACTGCAAATGTTCATGGTGCTGCCACAGAAAAACCACAGGTCTTAGAATGACAACATCACTTAGAATCACATCTCTAGCCTTAGAATCCCAGCATGGTTTGGGTTGCAAAGGACTTCAGTGATCATCCAGCTCCCCTGCCTTGCCATGGGCAGGGACACCTTCCACCAGATCAGGTTGCTCAGAGCTCCATCCAACCTGATTTCAGCCCTGTTGGACATACACTTGACTCTCTTCTGCTCTTCTTTCCCACCTCTTAAAAAAAAACCACAAAAAAAACCAGACGAAAATAAAAGTAGGAAGCATCCAAATCCCAGTTTTCTACTGTGTGGTGCAGACATCCTTCTGTGGGAGTGGAGGTGATGCTGTGCAGACTTCTGTAGGTGAGACAGCCTGGCACACTCAGAGTAAAGGCTTTTTTATAAAGCTTATCTGGGGAAATGCCACAGCTTGCAGGAGCTGGATGGAAACAGGCAGCCTAATGCTAGAATTAGAAAAAAAGCTGTTTCCCAAACTCAGCCTTGTCAAAGGGTTTTAGACAGAGCTATCCAAAGCTTCTGAAAAAAACCCCCACAGATTTCATCAGACCAAAACCAGACCCAGAAAACAGTCTGGAGGAGGGAAAGGGGCTGAATGAGAACACCCCTGAAGGTGACAGTGCTGGAGATGTCCCTGCTGCGAGGCAAAAATGAAGAAAGGACACACAGAACACTAAGAACTTCATCCCACCCCTGGCAGGAGCTGGAGTGCAGCTCAGGGGGCCATATGAGCCCTCTCACCACATCCATATAGCTGTGAATGTGTAGAGGGGCTGAGCTGCAAAATAAGGGTTCCCAGCCTCCCAGCAAGTGAAGAGCATCACAGTGGCCAGCACAGCCCTCACCCACACCCAGCTGAACTCCACCAGCCTTTGGATCCCTTTCTCCCTCATGGAAAAGTGTCAGCAGCAGCATCTTGTTTTCAGGAGGGGGAGAAGTCATCACACAAAGCAGTGACAGGGGTGGGATCTGGAGCTCATGCCAAGTACAGAACAATTTTTTGGCAGGGTCCTACTGCTCTGTGGGATGAGGAGCATCTTCCCCCTGCAAAGCAATCACACCAAGCCTCTGAATATGCTGATGGGGAATTTGAGGTCCCCAGCCCCCCACTGTGTCACACTATCCCCAGGGAAAGGACTGGTGCAGAATTCCAGGTCTTTCCTGCAGTCTCTCTGTGTCCCAACTCCCCAACAACAGCTTCCTGGGCACCTGCACATTGGAAATCCAGAGTGACAACCTGTGTTCTTTACCTGAACTCAGCCAAATTCTGTGGAAGAGTTCAAACAAACAAAAACCCAAACAAAAAAACCACATTCCCAAAGTGTTGAATGTCTTTGAGTGCTGCCAGTTCCATTCATCACAGCCCAGCTGCTCTTTGGCACTTCTTAGAGGGGCCACAGAGACCTACTAAGCACAAATTAAATTTGTTTCATCCCCAGTCACTCCCCTGAAATCCAGCCCAGCATCATTCTCACCTTTTATCTCTGTCAGCAGAGAGACACAGAAAACTCAGAGGAAAAGTGCCAAACAATAAAATATTCAGCCAGGGACAAAGCCAGTGTTGTTGTTGGTGGGACAAGGGCAGCTCCGCAGGTACCTCTGTCCTGTTTGTTTGTTCCTTACTAGAAAACTAAATAAATAGGTTTAGGTGCTGGGGTGCTGCTTTGTTTTGTTTTCCAGGTAATTGCAATTAGCCACGGGATTTTAGAGGAGGGAGCGAGTGTGCTGGAGATACTGGGATCACCTTGTCCTGCCCCCTGCCTTCTCCAGCCTCCTCACTATGCTGAATTAGCCACACACACAGCCCAGCACCCCTGGGATCCAAACAGACCAGCAGCCAGGGCTGTGACTGTGAGCTGGAAGTCCTGGTATGAGGCAAGTGTGAATCCAAGGATCCCATCCCAGGGCTGGATAAGCCTCTAGGTGAAGAAGTCTTTCCCAATGAAAAAAGGAAAGAGAGTAGGTTTAGATGAGGTATTAGGAAGAAATTGTTCCCTGTGAGGGCAGTGAGGCCCTGGCACAGGGTGCCCAGAGAAGCTGTGGCTGCCCCATCCCTGGAAGTGTCCAAGGCCAGGTTGGACAG